>VXBW01008314.1:2083203-2167188 GCA_013400375.1 Thinocorus orbignyianus | reverse complement strand
TTCAGTGCCAAACCGTGCAAATTCTTCATTTCAGCCGTGCCTTCTTCCCCCAACCTGTACCCGTTTGGGCACATTTCAGTGGCCACACAGCGGTTTCGGCGTGGTAGCCTTGCCCGCTGCCCGACTCGCCCCGCAGGGGGAAGGAGGGGAGTCCCCCCCTGCGCCAGGGCTCACACGGGGACCAGCGGTGCCGCCTCCTCTTTCTCCTCCTCCTTTTCCTCCTCCTCCTCCTCCGCGCTCCTGCCCTGCCCTGCCGGCAGCGTGCGGCTGGACGGCGACCTGCGCCGGGTGCGCTCCGCGGGGGTTGGTGATGGGGTTGGGGATGAGGGATGTGAGGGGCGGGGATGCGGAGGATGCGGGAACCACCGCCCCGTCGCCCCTAATGGCCTTTTGTGTCTCTCGGCAGCGGGAGCCAGCGGTGCGGGGCCGGGGAGCATGGCTTGGGGCGAGTTCAGCCTCCTCCGCTGGCTCCGGGAGAGCCGGCAGTCCAGGAAACTCATCCTCCTCATCGTCTTCATCGCCTTGCTCCTGGACAACATGCTTCTGACGGTCGTCGGTAGGTACAACAGCTTTTGGTGTGGTTTTGTTGTTGTTGTGTTTTGTTTGGGTTTTTTTGTTTGTTTGTTGTTTTTTTTTTTTTTTTTTTTTTTTTTTTTTTTTTTTTTTTTTTTTTTTTTNTTTTTTTTTAATTTTTCCCCTCCCGGTTTATGCCAGAAATAATCTCCGGTGCCAGATGTACTCCCTGAATGCATGATTAATGCTCTCAAACCAGACATTTTCAAGAGCTGATTTTTATTTTATTTTGTTGTTGTTTTTAAGCACAAATGATATTCTAGGCATTGCAAATATGCTGCCATCCACATCAAAGTCTCGCTTTGTTTCCATGTTAATTGTAGGATAAGGAATGGTACCAAAGGGTCTTTATAATTCTCTTTTTTTCCTCACGAAACCAATACTGTACAGAACGACTGATAACAGTATTTTTAGCTCATCGGTTTTTGCTTTTTTTTCTCCTGTAGTCATGCAACTGAAACAACAGGCTTGATAACATTAGAGATGTCTGTTTCCTTGCGATAGTTTCTCTTTCCCCCACATTTGTCTTAAAGTGATAGATTAATAAGAAAACTAACTGGGTTTTAAGAAAAGTGCTTCTATGAGTTGGTTTAATGAAATAATAAGTAAAGGATGCAACTTTTACTGGCTTCAGTGGCATAGTGTCAAGATTTAGGAATCTATTCAAAATATTTGGGACGTTTTTCCCTGGTAGCTTTGGAAGTCCTCGTATTAAAATGTTGGTATGAATTTAAAGAAGAAGGTTCAGAGAAACTAGTGGTTCATGGATGCAGGCAGGCACAGGCATGAATGCATTTGCTTCTCTTGGAGGTGAATTGGGCTGTGCAGACCCAGCTCTCGGACGATGCCGCAGCATCAGCTTCTGAATCAGACTCCTGAATTTCTTAGGGGACTTCAGCTTAAAAGCTGATGGCACAATGTGGACCTTGACTGAAGTCATATACATATTTTTAGCTAGTCGATTTTGGATTATTTTTTTTTTACAGGTATATACTTTCTCATGTAGTTACATGTAGTTACTTGTTCAGTAGCATCTATGTTAGAAGCCCTAGAAGTAATTATAGTTTGCAGAGTTACTGAAAATGAGTGGACTTTTTCAGGAGGAGATGCAAGACGAGGATGGGCGATTCTGTCACAAGTATTAAATAAATGAACCTTTTACCAATGAAACCTTTTTATGAATTCTGAAATGCTAACTTCAGAGATACATATTAATTTAATTAAATTGCAACTAAAATCCTAAAGCATATAAAGAAGGTCCCTTCTGGATGATCCTTTCAATGTAGACTTTTAAAAAATAATGAGAAATGCAAGCATCAACACATTAGTTCTGATTACTCAATATAGGAATGTTAAGGGTTTTTCCTTCTTATAGTTGTTACTTAATGGTATTTTTGTGGTTTGTTCTAGAAATTTATTTTACTATATTTTTTTACATTTTGGTTTAACCATAGTTTCAGTGTTTTTCCCATCTTTCATGTTTCCACAATCTGATAAATGGACTTGTGTGGTCACATGCAACAGAGAGACTCTTCAGACATGAGTTTTGATACTTCCTGTATTTTGCTTTCTGAATGATGCCTGTGTAGAAAATCTTACATTTATGAATTGTGACAAAAAATAAAGACTATTCTAAAAGAACATTTTTTTGGTTTAAATTGCATATGCGGAGTACGGGTGTGTTTTTTCCCATGAACAAACTTCTGTTTTAGTTCTGTGTTTCCGCTATTCAAAATCCTTACTAATGTGCTCTGTAGGAAAGCCTTGTATTTCCTAATCAATGGCAAAACAAACAAGAAAATTTGGTGATTCCGTTTGCAAATAACCTGACAGTAAGATGCCAATATTATTCTATTTGTTTTTCCAGTGCCAATAATTCCCAGTTACCTTTACAGCATCAAACATGAGAAAAATGCCGGTCAAATCCAGACTACCAAGCCTAATGTAGTCTCAACAACGACGGACAATTTTCAGAGCATCTTCTCCTACTATGACAACTCAACGATGGTTACTGGAAACGAATCTGATAAGACGGGACTCAGAGAGCTGCATCACACGCAGACAGAGCAAATGATAGTAAATGTGACTCCTTCCCCCTCTGATTGCCCCAGGGAAGATAAGGACCTGCTGAATGAAAATGTTCAAGTCGGTCTCCTGTTTGCTTCAAAAGCAACAGTGCAGCTAATCACTAACCCCTTCATAGGGCCGCTGACAAACAGGTATGTTATTTCTGCTACCTTGCTCACGTAGGAGTTTATGTTGATGTTTTAGTCTGGACTAGTGTTTCAAACCCAGTATTTTTAACTCCATCGCAGCCCTGACTCAGTGCCCCTCACTTTATCTGGAGGAATATTTCAGTGAAATATTTGATCAAGCCGTCTTCCAAACACCGGCGCCCTTTCTAAAATAAACTGGTAAACCGCGCGTGAGCCACTGGTTACAGTCAGTATCAGACATTTTTCCTTCAGATCCTGAGATTGGTGGTTTTTATAGAAACTTTTTCTGAATTGGCATTGAAATGTCTTCAATACAGCTATATGGAGCTGAAAGATGCTACAGCTCAGTATTTACAAAGCACTGTGAATTGATGATATATCTCTTACACCTGCATTAGGCAATGATACTGCAGCTGTAGGCAGGGTTCAGATCCCTCCCTTGCTCTCCTTGAGACTCTCAGCTCTTGGTGCCATTTGGTATTCAACGATTTGGAGTCATTTGAGGTAAGAGTCAGTGGGAAATTCACCTGGACCTCGGTGAAAAATGAGGAAGTGTCAAACCTTGCTGTTGCCATGCTCGACACCAAGATCAGTGGACCGCAGATTTCCATCAGTATGTGATCTAGCCCAGCCTTCAAATTGTTCTCCCTAAATTCTCACATATATATCATAATCTTGAACAAAATATGTTTAAATAGTACATTATAGAAAAATCTACTTGAGCCAGGGATCAAGGGTATAAGCATCAATATTAATGACTTATAACCTTTCCCCTCAAAAATCTGAGCACTAATGATGTTTACACAGAGACTAAAAAGTATTTGTAATATCATTTAAATTTCTGATGTTAATAATTTTATTGTTAGCATTTTAACTGCTCCCCACAAAAGCAGCTTCAACCCTCCCAGACAAAATCAATTTCTCTAGGAAATAAGCTCCAAATTATATTTAGTTAGGTCACTAGTTTTCTATATTTCTTATTTCATCTGGTTTTATAAAGAATAAATTTTCCTTTCAGAAAGCAATATGCTACAGAATTTTGTCCTTGTAAAACAGTTTTGCTTAAGTAGTCATTGCTTATCATATGAGGTGATAACCAAAACACTTCTTATTGCTACCTATTTTGAGTTTTGAAGCAAAAAACTACCTGTCTTATATTTTACAGTTTGTATATATTATCTGAGTGTTTAATCTCAATCTGGTAGAAGAGTAACCAACTGGGGGCTAAGCGATGGCTTGACACAGAGTTTTAGGAATTCAAGACCTGTATTCAGTCTGTGGAACTGATCAAAACACAAAAGCTTTAAATGAGACGGTTTCATTCCTCTCCTGTTTCACCTTCTCTCCTACCACATACCATCTACACAGATATTAAGCATGCCGTTGCAAAATTACCTTTCCACAAATATTGCCCCAAGTTGAGAAGATAAACAGATTTGTTACCACCTGGATTTTCTGCTTTGTTTTGTGAGGATACGATTGCTCACCCACAAGGAAAGCATCATAACATCAAATAATATTTGCAGAATAGTTCTTTAAGTATTATTCTAGATTTTCTTAATTGACCTAAGTTACTGTCCTGTTGATATTTACTTTTCTCTGTTAGCACCATCATTTCCCCACCTGCCAAATCATGGGAAAGGCAGTAATATGCTCCACGTCGTCGATGGCTTTTTCAATAGCACAGTTATGTCATACTGTAGATAGGATCTCAGCTTTTTCTTTGGTAGACATCTGCCTAAGTAAGAGGGTACATGTCCCTGCCACTGCCTCTCGGTGTGTGCTTCTTGGGACTGGAGCCTGGCACTGCCAGTGCCAAGGCAAGGGGTAACACCTCTACCCTGGACCCAGCTGCTGGGATATGGGTGGTACATCCTTAGGTTCAGCAGTGGGGCTGTAGATGTTCCTGTAGTATCTCCCTTCACTCTTAGGTGCTGGGTTAGGACCACACCAGTGTGAACATCAGTGCTGTGTGCTGAGGTTTTCTCCTGGAACCATCCCATGGGGTTTTTTGCATGGGGCTGAGAGTGTGATGCATTTGCAGGGGCAGCTTTGCTAGCTCAGATGCCCAACAAGTGGGAAAGGAAAAAGCAAGGAGCACCTCACCTCCGCATCCTGTACAACTGACTTTTGTCTCATACAGCAGAAGCGAGTGCCTCTGTGGCAAAGTGGCCCTAAATTAGATTTAAGGATTACTGGTTTTCTTCCAAGCGCTATCTGTATCTTGGTACCAGGGATCTGCCTTTCTTCTGAGAAATGCTTAATGGGATCAGTTAACACATTTATCAAGTAACTGTAGATGTCATTGGCAAAAAACCAACCCTAAAGCTGACACTTCTTAATAACAATGTGTATATGATCAGTTAAAAAGCAGCGTAAAAATTGTGATTATTATAAATTAATCAGAAAATATCTGAAGTATCATTATAAAGACGACAGCCAGCCAGGCCAGACAACAAGGAGTGCTCTCAGTGGTCCTGGTGTAGCTGTGTGATAACCTGTTTGAAACCAGTCGATTTGCAGCACTGTAATGAATGGATAATTAGGCTCTAATCATCCACAGCTGCTAACCTGGTCAGTGTAACCTTTGTTTTGCTGCTGCACAGGACCCATCAATTGGTTGGTTTATTGTAGGGTAACCCTATTAATGGGTATAATCCACTTCCCAACAATCCTGCAACCTGGAGTCAACATGGTACTAGAACAGAGTAATTTAGGCATTCTAAATCAGTAGCAGCCTTTCTTATCCCTCCTTCAACTAATGATTCTGGCTTTCTCAGAGGTCAGAAATACTTGGAAGATGCAGTTTTATCTGTAGGTAGCCTCAGTGAAACATGCTTTAAGCTCTCTTGGAGGATTTTGAAAGGAATGCCCAAGAAGATGACATGCCTGAGCATGATAGTGAGAAAACAGAAGAGACAAGACAGGCTGTAATATTATTTTGTGTTGCACACGTGTGGAGGAATAAAATGCAGAAATAACTGTGATGGAGCATGTCATGTCATGGCTGAGGAGCAGAAAATGCATATTCTCAGGTTTCACACAGGAAGAACATGAATGACCTAGGACCAAGGGACAGAATCACTGTTACTGGTAGGGCCTCTCCTTTTTGTGATTATTTATGTTATACAGTGTAACTGTTCAGCAAAATCTCAGTCTGGACTCTCTAGTGTCTATTGGACACACCAGAGAATGCAGCTGCAGATTAGACATTTGTGGGGGCACAACTGCTAACTAATTAGTGCTGCTATTTCAGGAGGAGACAGGCTTTGCTAAGATTATGCAGGAAAAGACAATCTGCACATCTAACCAAATGCCAGTTCAGTGTGGATAAGACTGTGCCTTGAGCAAGAGCGACTATGACTTCTAGAGGTTCAGCAGTCATATTTTTAATATACTGATAATACTTAAGGCAAAATTGTTCATTAACGATTTCTATGGCATGTAGAAATGTGGAAGCTACATTTTTCATTCACAAAATTCAAAAAAATGTTACAATGAGATGTATCATGAATATCGAGCCCTGCACTTCAGAGACTTCCATTATCAATGATCCTTACTTGTATAAAAATTGTATTAATCAAAAAAAAAAAGAGCTCAGAATAATTAGGTTGGTTTACCCATGTCAGTATTGCTATTATTAAAAATAAAAAGGCATTATAGACTCTTCCATTGTTTGATTGACCTGCTTGAGCCAATGCTGCCAGTATAAATGCCCAATACTGTCAAACTGGACAGTGGGAGTTGAAGTCAGTCAGTGTCCCTTTGAAAAGTATCATCCATTGTTGAAGAATTTATCAGTTAAATAATATCTCTGCAACCGCATTTGAGATGCACAATCCTAAAAACAACAACAACAACAACAAAAACAAAACAAAACAAAACAGAACACAAAAACCCCCAAAACAAAGCAAAACAAAAACCAACGCATTTGCTTTTCAGACAATATTCTTTATTTCCTGGAAACTTGAAAATATTTATAGGAACCAGGCATTTTTCTGCAGGCTGTTTAGAGTCCTAATGAAGAAGTGGGTTAATGAAAGTTTTGATGGGCTCCATTTTCACTCCTAAATCCATGGAAAGCAAAAATATTATTCTCAGACTCTTTGGGACTCTTCCAGTGCTGGTGGCTGAGGCAGAATTCCCCACAAAATGGATGACAAATTTTTCCAGTAAAAAAAGCCATTGGTTTGACCACGTCTTATTATAGTCATTGTCTCATGAGGGTGGAAATATGAGCATTGAGACGCTACTGGAGTATTTCAAAGCTCAGCATCTTCAGACAAATCTTCCTTTCTCATATCCTTGGCAACCTCATGGAGGCCCAGAGGGGCTTTATTTGGAATAATTATCGTGGAACAAGAACAGGGCAATCAGAATCTAATGAGAGAAGGATTCCTTCCAGGGATTTCAGATGCAAAGCCTGCCGTACCAGATGAAATGGCATGTGTAACATGGGGAGTTAGATCATATGGCCCACAATATGTAGTTCAAAGCCTACCAAGGAACTACAGGTTGTGTTTTCTGCAGTATGTGCACTCACGTGAGTAAGTCTTAACTCCAAACATAAGTGGGACAACCCCAGAAACATGACTCTTCATTTTGTTTTCCAGAATAGGCTACCAGATTCCACTGTTTGCTGGCTTCTGCATCATGTTTGTGTCAACAATTAGTAAGTGTCCACATCTTATTTGGTCTGTCCCAGGTGCAACTTTTAAATAAATGACCTATAATAATTATAACTAGGAATTCTTCATGTTGATGTAGAGGGACTGATTCCAAGGAAAATGTAAGGGTGGCTGCCCCGTATGGATGGTGGTGCTGGTGGGGTTTGACAAGTATGCTCTTATGAATGTTCTCTAAGGAATCCACCACCTTCCATCCCACCTCAGTGAGTCTCTTTCTTAGCTGAATCTTTTTCTCAGGTTCTTGTAATCTGAAGTGGTGCTCAGTTTTAAACGGATAGACATGGGAGGGCTATTTTGCAAGGTCCTTAACAACTAACTGTCATAAGGGCTTATCAGAAAGATCATGAGGCTGCTGTGGCTCACAGGTAGAATGTGAGTCAACAATATCTTAGTGTTAGCTGCGGGATGTGCAAACAGGAGCACTACCTGCAAGTCAGCTGCGATAATTTATCCGCTCTAATGGCATTGATAAGGTTTCAGCTGCTGCTTTATGTTCAGTTTTGGCATGGCACTTAAATCTGCAGCCCAGAGAAAGAGTACAGAGGAGAACATCAAGGATCATTAGAAGCCTGTGAGCAATGATGAGAGAACTGTATGTCCTTCAGAAGGCAGATGTAAGGCTTATCAGAGTCTATGAGAAAAAAGGAAGGGAACAGTTTTCCACGGCCACTGTACCTAAGAGAAGGAATAACAAGCTTAAAACTGTGTCATCAAGTGGACTGAAGTGCTGGAGAAGATTGCCTGGTCTTAGAGTCACTGGCAACTCTGCATTTTAGGAACAGTTAGACGTACTTTTGTTGGGATGGAGATAAGAATGGTAGACGAGGCTCTACAAGCAGAGATGGGCTTGGGCTTCTGGGACACTCCTGTTTTCCAGTGCTGTGGATGGGGAATTTAGCTGGACTGATGACAGCATCCAGGGGCTCTGTTCCCAAAAGGCAGGGTGGAGGCTGGCATGAAATCTCTTGGGGAGAGATAGAGAGGTATTTCCTCAGGTGCAATTGCTCTGGTGGTCTGCTGTTGGGAGGATCAGGAACTTATTACAGCCCTTGAATGGGTGTAGCTGACTTCCCCACACCTTCCGCCATTGCAGAGCTGGCAACAACAGGGTAAATCATCTCTCCACCCATGTATTTATTGGAGGAAACACCGGTGCATGCAGGTGTGTGGGTGTTAAATCCTGCTTTCCCTGAATACCTGGAGCTTCAGGCTGGGCAGCCTTAGATGAAACAGTGGGAAGAAAGGTCTTCTGTGTGCAGCTGAATCAAAGCAGGATGTAATTAAATCCCAAGTAATTAGTTAAAACCCCCTGTGCACTTGCAGTCTGCGTTACCAGGAGGCTTAAACACCTGAGAGCAATTCAACACTGACACATCTAAATGCAATAAGAGAAAATAATGCAGTTAGCATTGAAAGTGGCACAAGTCACTGTAAACACTTGGCTAAATTGTATGAAGTTTTTGTGATAGTTTCAAGAAATCTAACTTTTTAACCCAGTTAGAGTTAACCTAATTTTAAAAAATTTACCTCTGCTTTTTCTGCAGTGTTTGCTTTCTCTGGAAGCTACACGTTACTGTTTATTGCCAGGTCCCTTCAAGGAGTGGGTTCCTCTTGTTCTTCAGTGGCAGGTAAGAGAAGAGATGATAAAGCACAGATCACTTGTTCTGTCATTTTTAGTAATTTTCTGAATTGTGTTTTATCTGCAGTTTCAATAATTAATAAAAAAATATTTAATTAAATGCATTTCACTTTTTTTCTGTCCCTTTCATATAAAGCAGCTCAAAAGCAAATGTCTTTTTGGACTTTCTTGATATTTGGGTTGCAGTAAGGCAGAAGACTAAATGAACTGCACTCTCCCTGGGATTTCTGTGTCTGCGTCTTCAACACTTTAAATTCATTTTTAGCCATTTTAAAGGTCATTGGGAACTTAGGCTGATACTTATTGTCAAAGGAATAGCAGCTCTGTCTCCTACTGAAATTTCTGTTAAAAAATGTTGTTTTCAAGAACTAGCCATGCCGTCTGCTGGTTTGGACTCAGTTTACCTGTACTAGGTTTCCAACACAAGATTATAATTTTTAAATTAGTGGGTGAAATTAAGTATGGATTTTTGGCCCAAACTATTCAACCATGACTGAGACAAAAAAAAGTGTTTTGTTCTAGTTAGAACATTTCACAGTCTTCTATTGGAAAAATTTCCTGTGATGGCATAAGACATAAATTTGGCTTACGACAGGAGGCGAATACAGTGTTTTGTCAGAATGTGTCTTTTGGTTTCCTCAGGAAAGTTCCCCCTTCCAAATTGGACTGGTCTATAAGCAGGGTTCATGTATGCTCTGCAGAAACTTAAGAAGGATTTGGCAGCTGGATTCCTCCTAGGTTCCTTTAGTAGGGACTTTTCTCCAGCCCATTACCCCTCATCCTATCGGTACATTCCTTGATCAGTAGTCCCTCCCCATCTCTCCAGTAGCCCCTTCTAAGTATTGGAAGGGGCTATAAGGTCTCCCTGGAGCCTTTTCCAGGCTGAACAACCCCAACTCTTTCAACCTGTCCTCATAGGGGAGGTGCTTCAACTCACATCGTTTTTCTCCTCTCTGCTTTTGATTGAAAGACCTGCAGTTGTCCTTCACAGATATTTTTCTAAGCCTTTTCTTGCCTCGTTGCCCTTCTCTGAGGAGTCTCTAGTCACCCTCACCTTTTTTCCTGTGCACCAGAACCAGACCCAGCACTGAGAAGTAGCTCTGACTCCTCACGAGGGCAGTGGGAGTTACTTCATGCATCTCACAGGAAAAGGAGATGTATGAAGTTTTCTGTATTATTGCTGTCACTAGTCATTTACCTGCCCTGCATGTAATCATTCGTACCTAAGTGTAGAGCTTTGCTATATTCTTTGTAGATTGTCTCCTATTTTTTTCCCCATATATTTCTCCAAGTCTGGCAAACTCATTGGGAACGCTGATACTGTTCTCCAACTTCCTCTTCAACTGTTCATGCAAAATATTGCATGTCTCCCAGAGTTTTCTAAGCTTGTTCATCTGCAGAGGACCTCTGCTCTTTTGGTGTGTTTGATGGATTGTATTCACTTAATGATCAATCGTGTTATATTTTGTTTTCTTTTTCTGGTTCTCTGTATGTCTGTGGACTCTCTTTACTGAGTCCTACTTAATCCTTGATTTGAAAGCAGGATTGTTAATTTCTATGAGGACACTTTTGCAGTGTTTAGTTCTACTGTGTCTGAATGCCTCACAGAAAACAGAAGTAGATTGAGCTTCATGTTTCCTTGTGTGAAATGAAGGCTCTTCATCAAATGTAGAAGTGAGGTGTGTCAGGATAAAGGTCAAAAGAATCCTTTAATCTTGTATGCTGAACTTGAAATACTCATTTTTAAAGCACTCATCTTGGCATAATACCTGGTGCCCACAGCACAGCTAGCACTGACCACAGTCACAGCTGGGAGTGGTCCCCAGACCTTCCTGTCTAGTGCTCAGAATATAAATAATCAACAGTGAATACTTGTCAAAAGCTTTGTTTCACCTAGTTGAAAAGCATCATCTAAAAGCCTTGTGGAAAAGACAGGGACAAAGAATCTAGCAAATGAGGGCATCATTAAATAACCTGAGTAATACTGTATAATAAAACATGGTCTTAGAGACCATTTAGATTTGCTGACGCTGCTTTTTTTCTTTCAGGGTGAATTCCTTGTGGAGGGGATATATACACGCATACAGACGTATAAACTTGTGTTCATATATAGAGAGATACCTGCTGTCATGTCTGTATGATGTTTACTAGGGCTGGCAAATGAAACAATGACCATAAACTATAGTACACAGCTGCCTAATTGTGTTGTGTTTATTTTTTATTTTAGGGATGGGTATGCTCGCCAGTGTATATACAGATGATGAAGAGAGAGGCAACGCAATGGGAATTGCGTTGGGAGGCCTTGCTATGGGAGTATTAGGTCAGTGAGACTGGCTCTGCTGACAAGAGAAACGAGCCCCCAGGTCCCCAAAGCATCTACTTGTGAGCTGTGAGAGCAGCAGAAGAGTTTCATCAAGTGCAATATTATCATACTGTCTCCAGATACCCCCCACTGCCCTTTCCCACCCTGTGGTGGTGCCTCACATTCATAGTGCACATTAACCACATTATTTTATGTCGATACATATGAAATGTTTGGGGTTTGTTTATGTGGGAGAGTATTTTGGGGAGTGAAGAATACGGTTATTGTCATGATCAGTGAGCTTTGTGTTTAGGGTTTTTGTTTGGTTGTTTTTTGGGTTTTTTTTAAAGGGCTTTTCGGTCACTGAATGCTGAGAGAAGGATGCAAAAATGCTTGCAGAGCATGTTTGTTCAGACAAGTGGCTTCACAACTCTGTCCTTTCTTTCTTCCTGGCAGTGGGTCCACCTTTTGGGAGCGTCATGTATGAGTTTGTGGGGAAGAGTTCTCCGTTCCTGGTTCTGGCAGCACTAGCTCTGTTAGATGGAGGTCAGTAAATTCGAAGAGTTGATATCTCCACGTAGCACATCCCTTTTGTATTTTTACCATCCAACCCCCTTCTTGAAGAAATGTTACAGTATTGATTTCTTTTCACAGCTATTCAATTATTTGTTCTGCAGCCATCCAGAGCACAAGCAGAAGTAAGTATTCAGGTAAACACTCTAGGCAACGGATGACACTTTGCTTTGCCTAATCCCGAGCTTTTGTTTCACAGAGTCAGAAGGGGACACCGTTGCTGACGCTTTTGAAGGACCCGTATATCATTATTGCAGCAGGTACCAGATCCGTTTTGTCTTGTCTTGTTTTCCTTTAAGCGATCTGCTGATGCTGTGCCTGGCATTCTGGAATGCCTCAGGTTTAGCTGGTTTAGCAATATTGTTATTTGTTGTTTTTATTAACATAAAACTCAAAGAAAATAATCATCATCATCATCTGTTGGTTGTACAGGATTAATATACCAGTAGATATAGAACAGGCAGAAAGTTTGAAATGTAGGTGTCTCTCCAGCTGAGGGGGCACTAATGGCTTGTGGTTACTTGCTAAGGCAATGAGATGTGGCCAGGAAGCTTTCTGTGGGGCAAGTGAGTAGGGCCAAGGCTTTCAGAGGGAGAGACTGCCCGTACATCGCAAACGTAAGAGACAACACAGAACTCTGCTTCTGTCTGAAGAGGGAGTGAGTTTGTTCTTTAGAGTATGGGTTGTATTTCAGGGTTGAACAGTGAAAGGCATTTGGTATAACACGGATGTATATACTAGTGGTGTTTGGTGTTACACGTGTTTTTCTACTTGGTCTTCCTGTCTCAAGGGAAGTTTGCCTTTTAGCGCTGTGTTTGTTTGAATGTTTATTCCGAAGTCTGTAATTAAGGCTGGCCCTTTTCAGATATTTTTATGAACATCGTAATTTTTACAGTTTTATTCTGTATTATTTAACCTGATTGTCTAAGAAAGCAATTCTTCCAGGTAATTTGGGGGTTTGCTATTTCTTGGTGTTCTTAGGGAATGATCATCACCCTGACTCTTGACTAGATGCTTGGTCGAGCTGTGACTAAAGCTATACAAACAATTTTACTTGAGAAATTCTTAGAGTGTTAAAAGACCTTTTCAGGGAATAGACGTCCTTGAGGAAAAAAGTAGCAAAGAGTACCTGCCATAAGAGGTCAAATCTACCATTCATCTAATTCAGTACCTTGTGTCTTACAGTGCTTAAAGCAGGTGCTGGAACGTGAGGTTCATCTAGCACATAAAGTAGTTTACCAGAATATAATGTAATCCTAGCAAGGTCTAATCTGTGACCAGATCTTGGTTTAAACCACAAAATACGACTGGGGGACTGATTTCAGGGAGTGCCTGGCTCGACTAAGATTTAGCTGCTCGTACCATACTAGTCTTAGCTAAGGAAGAGAAAAGGTACCAAAGATCATGGATCTCACTGTTTTGAACATGTCCGCTAAGCACAGGGATGGACTTTGTTCCTGTTTTTCTAACATATTTGCACGGCACTGAATTGCTGCAAGTATTCTCTTCTCTGAAGCTGTTTCAGCTGATGTTTCGGGTCTCTGCAAAGCAAGGCTGCACAAACTGTCTTGGGGCAGCAAAGCAGTGAAAAGATTCAGGGGCTGGGTAGCCTAGAATTGGGACAGGGTGTTGTCAGAGAGACCTTATCTTGATTGCCCGGACTCTTTTTCATTTTTGCCTCTTGCTTCCCTGTGCGTGCCTGCAGGCACTGTCAGTGGCTCCTGTTTCCCCTTCCCATCTTCAGTTCACAGTGGCTGGGTATGACCAGCAGGAAGGAAAGGAAGGATGTGCAGAGAGAGGGGTAGAAACATAAAGACCCTCTCTGTTCTGATCCCTCCTGCTCTTGACAGCTGCTCTGGGTGCCTTGTCCCCCTCCCACCGGGCATCAGCGCTTGGGATCTGAAAGAGTCTCTGTGGTCACCCCAAGGAGTTTGGTGTTTTCCTTGTTCTGTTTTCTAAGATAAGAACTTCTATTCCTGATGTGAAGAGGGAAGGGCAGGTGAGCATTTGGTTGGGCTGGCAGAGTTAGCTCTGTGCTCTGATACCTCGAGGCAACTAGTCAGGGCAGCATGCCATGTCTCTCTGCATCTAAGCCAGGATAACGTGTCTTCTACTTCACGAGGATGTAGATGTCCTGCACTGTGTAAAAATATTCAGACTCAATGATTAGAGAGAAGGTTAAAAATCGCACTGGGTTTGTGCTTTTCAGGGAGATCAGAGGTTTTGAATGGCTTTTAAGCCAGTTCATGACCTCATTAAAAAATTGACTGTGTCTAGTGGTCTGTTTTGTTAACCACAAGTAAAACCCAGGGCCTTTGTAAGCACACTGCAAATTGACTAACAGTTGAAGTGTTTCTTGCACCCTCCATTTAGGTTTAATTTTATGGTATAAATTCAGATTCAATCTCCTGAGCGTGTGTCATGCACTTGAGTCATAATTGTTTGTATTCTCAAAGCACAAGCACTTTCTGAGCAATTTGGCTGATCTATAGCACAATATTAGCCTTTAACACAAGGTGTCTTGAACTCAAGCATGATGTTCCTCTCTCTCTGTTATGTTTCCTCTTGATGACCCATGTTGCCTATGAGTTAATAGCATTGACTGTCAAAGCAGACCAGAGGCCAGTGCTTTCATTCCCTTGTGATGTGTCGCAGTCCCCAAGGCCAGTCTCACTGCCTGGCTCCCTCTGTGCCAGCTGCAGGGTGGGCTTTGGCCATTCCTGTTGAACATCCACTCACTGGTCCAGGTGGGGAGGTCACAAAGATGTAGACATCAGGGACAGGACCAGATGATAGGGCAAACTCACGTGAGGCATAGATCAGCTTTTCACTGCATACCTGCAGAGTACCAGTTCAGGCTCTCATTTTTGTTTGGGAGTGTGTCCTCAAGATCTGAAGTACCTTTGTCACCGTGTACCTGAGTACTTTGATCAGCTTCTGTGATGTTTCCTGATCTCATGAGAAGTAGATGCCTCACGTATGTGCATGCCAGTTTCTCATCTTTTTGTAAAGTTTGTTAAGAGCAGAATAAGCCCTTTGCTACTTAAGCCATCTCTGTTGGAATGACCCTCCTTCCTCTGGCTGCACTTTGTGTGGCTTGAAATGTTTTTCTGGCATGAAGGAAGCTACTGGAGTGTGGCTGATTTGTGAGTCAGAAGAGGGCAGCCCCAAGGTGTTCTGCTGGGGGCTTCTCACGACTCTGCGCTAGCAAGAGCTTGCACCAGAGTGGAAAGGTTGACTTCAGATCTAACCTTTCGTCAGTAGGGTAGAGCAGCACTGACCGCTTGCTCCTTGCCCCGGGAAGGGAGTGAGCCAGCTGGTCCGCGAGTTCATTTTAGGAATCACGGATGCACAGTCTGATATATTCTGACAGGTTTGAGCAAAGAATGGCATTGGTGCTCATTTTGTTTTGAACCGTACGATGAGGAACTTGTTCCAGGAGGAATAATGTTTCTCTGACCTCAGACAAATGAAGATTTGTTGGTCTTTTTTTTTTGTTTGTTTTTTTTTTTTTGTTTGTTTGTTTTTGTTTTTTCCAAATGTAAAATTTGGATGGAAAATTACTGTAAGAGTCTAAATTTTCTTAAATTTCACAGATTATATATATTAGCAAGAAAAGAAAAGTGGTATCATGAGTTTGAGGTTGTCACTTCTAGCAGTGATTTCCAAACTCCCTTGAAAGCCATTTTGTGAGGCATTAGCAGGGGAGACGTGTCCCGTTGCCCCACACTAGGCTTTGGCTGCCTCGAGGTCTCTTGGGTAAGTGGGAAAGGCATCTCGAATCCAAAGAAATACCACGGGGTTTAATAATCCCTGCAGTAAAGCTGAAGTGCACTGCTGAGGACAGATAAACTTGACACAAACCCATTGGAGCCTGGATCCGCAGGCGGTGGTGCAGGGCAGAGCTGAGCCGGCAGGCGAGACTGAATCAGCACTTCCACCACTTGTTATCTTTTGAGTCTGGGGGACTGAAGGTCCAGAAACTCAAAAGAGATTTGGAAGCACTTGAAATTCATAGGGCTGGGCAAGCTCAGCTGTCCTCGTGCTTGGCTGCGTGGACTTACCGGCTGCCAGCTACAGGATCTTGGCACAAAATTCCCTTTTTGTAGGGGACAGTCATCTCAGCAGCTGTCTTGGTATTTTTAGGATCCCAACCTTCCCATCTCATCATAGTCAGTCCCAGGTGATGGAGGCAGAGGGTCAGAGCCTGTGCTGCTTACACAGTGGGGTTCTGGTTTTGCCCCAGGAGACTAGGTAAAGACCAAAATATTGTGGTTTTAGCTAATTATTTGTACAACAGTCAAACCTCATGAACTTTCTAAATGTCATCAACCTCACTGCAGACTTTCACATTATGAAATAGCTTAACCTTTATTGTAGAATTTCTAGGAGAATAGACATATATAGAAAGTCTGTCTTCGGTGATTTTTACATTCAGTTTTATTTAACATTAATCAACATCTGGTGCATGACAAATAGGATTGTAAGTGTGCAATGTTTTATGTAAAAGCATCCAACTTTTTTCTTTTTTTTTTCATAGTCAAAAGAAATAATTGCTATTTTCTTTCCCCGTTCTCCCTTTCTTTCTCTAAGGGTCAATCTGCTTTGCAAACATGGCAATTGCTATGCTTGAACCAGCGTTACCCATCTGGATGATGGAGACCATGTGTTCAAAAAAATGGCAACTTGGTAAAGTACAGTGTATTGTTTGCCTTGCTATATTCTGTCTAATGACTCTTTCAGTTCTGATCCTGTTGTTATGATGGTCTCCTTATATGCTTCTGGGTGGTCTTTTGTTTTTGTTTTACAGTCTTTAAATTGTCAGTGTAACATCTTCACAATTGCAAGCATCAGCTTTTTTAAAAAAATAGGTAGTGGATTGATGTTACACTGCTGTAGTAGAGTAGAAAAATGGACTAACTTCCAGTGAGTGTCAAACCATGTTGCAGGAGGCTAGAGCAAATCATCTTGGGTGCAGGAAGGAGTTGCTGCTAAAAACACAATGTATATTTGATAACATAAACAGAGGTTCATGGATGTGACTTTTCATTAAGGTATTGTCTTGTATTAAAATATGGCATTTGAAAGAAAAAGTCCTTCATGAAAATGATGTTCTGGTAGCATCCAGTGAATATCCCTCCTCTACCTGGATATAGGTGTCCCTGCGCCTTATCGAAAGCACAAACCTTAGGTATAACTAAAGCAAACTGAGATCTGGGGTGGCCATGGGTAGCAGTCCTTTGTGTGCTGCTTTACGTCAAACAGGGTAATGACCACTAGCCTGCAGTACAGCAAAATTAATATGCAAACATAGATGCTTTCAACCTCATAAGAAAAAGAAGGATTGCTTATCTGCATCCCTCATTAGAGTTTCATATCATGGGTGCAATGGAAATGAGGTTTATAAATCTCTTAGTTGAATAGAGGTTCCTAGAAGGAAAATACCCATTTTAAATTAAGAATACTTCTACCCCTTAATGATATAAGTAATTGACTCTGTTGCACTTTGTCTGATTTTACACCATTAATTAAAGATTTTAAGCCTCTTAAATTATATCTTGAACTGCAGGGTTTTAGGCAAATGATTATCTTATGCAGTTTGGACATCCAGCTGTTCGAAGCAGGATCTGCAAAACGTACAAAGAACCTTGATTTGATCAATCCATGTTACTGTGCACGAAGCTTGTTTAGAAAATTATGGTTCTGCTTCAGAATCCCACAGCTTACACATAAAACTGCAAGTCTTATTTAATGAGCCTTTGTAGTTTTTTCGGTCTTTTTGGTTTTTTGGGGACTTTTTTCTACAGATGTCAAGGTCTGCTATATGTGACCATTTGGCATAAACAGATAGATAGCTGCAAGCAGTACTGAAGGAGTTGCAGTTACACAGGTGAAAATGTTTCCCCAGCATCACTGTTGTAACTCACAAAGATTTTAATCACAGGATATTGCTGTGCTAAAAATCACCTCTCAATTTTTTTTTTTCTTATGAATATCAGAGAAATAGAAAGGAAGATGGATAGGCAGGAAATGAGAACATCTATGTTGTCTTGGTGAAAGATGAGGAGCATATACACTTAAAGGAAATGGTTGGATTGTGTACCGTAGTGTCATGTCTAAATCTGAATTACCTGATAAAACAGTGACCGAATGGAAAGCTTGTCATGGCATGTGCTAATTTGTCTGACTTTCCCAGTTTTGTCATGTTTGCCAGTTTCCTTTTTCTTAAGAAGATGCAAAATTTAACAGGGATAACAGAAAAATACCAAGTATTGTTTCTTCCAAGTCAACACCATTGCACAAGGGTCTGGCATCAGGCACAGCCACCCCCTTCCTCTGCCTCTTGAATATTTTTCATACAAGGTCTTCTTGAGGGCAGCCCCTGCCCTTACACACCCCCGCAGCATCCTCCCTAGTGCTCTCCAGGCGATGGAACGCTGCTCTCTGTCAGCGTTTCTTCCTTTAAGGTTCCTGTTCCATCCTGCAACTTGTGTGTAGGGAGAGGATGCATCCTCAAGTCTGGGCCATAACTGACTTTTAAACCAGAGATGTTTCTGGCCACTCTGCAGCCGGCATCTACCACAGCTGCTGCTGTGGAAATTTCAGGACTAGAAAAAACTGCTGGTCCCAACAGTATGTTTTTCCAAGTGGATGTGGGGGAGATGGGAGGGTCTGGGTGCCCTCATCTGCAAATCATTACAGAGAATTGCTTTTAAATATTAACTTTTGCTGTAAATACATTGGCTAAATAATTTCAAACCTATGTTTTTAAGGTGTTTTTTTTCACCTTTACATTACTGATATAGCCTTGGTTTCAGTTGCTGCTTGATCAAGGACCATATCGTGGCATTATAAACTTGCCCTAATATGAGGGCTCACAGCATTCACAGGTGTGGAGGGGGGACTGTGACTTGCAGTCCTTCCCTCCAGGGAGGGATTCTCCCACCCCTGACCACTGTGGGCTTGCTGCATGTGCTGAGCATATGCTTCATAAGCTGTGAAACCAAGAAAGAGTTGCTTTCCTTGACCTATCCCAAAGCTTATTGTAGTTAGATATAAACTTTTTGCTCTTTGTTGTTCCATCCCCTCTCCCACACCACTGCTTGTAGCTGATGCTTAAAAAAAACCTCTTTTCAAAGACATCACGTTGCTCCTGCATTTCATAGATGGTGTCCTTAGATTTCACGAAAAGACTGCAACAAACCGGATATTTGATTTCTTTTTTTTTTTTCCAGGGCTGAGCACAAAGACCCTGCTAGATGCGTTCAAATCAAAATTGCAGTGTCTGGAATTTATTAGTTTCTTCTAACACTTCACTAAAATCATTGCTGATAAAACATCTCATTCATATTTTTCAGGCGTTGCTTTTCTTCCCGCTAGTATCTCTTATCTCATTGGGACTAATCTTTTCGGAATACTCGCTCACAAAATGGGAAGGTATGCTTAATTTAAAAATACTAATAATCTTCCAGTCTGTTCATGTACCATTTCCAGTGTTTCCCAGGGCAGTTTATTGATGATGGAAATTATTAAAGTTTGTTCTGTAGCAGCAAAATCACTTTTTTTTTGAACGTGTTGCTACAGTGATTGTGTAACTCAGCAGTTCAGACACGATACTGAGTTTCAAGGATCAGCTCTACTATCTCTGTGTCATCAACCTCTGGTGTTTCTTCTTTGATAGGTGGCTTTGTGCTTTACTCGGGATGCTAATTGTGGGAATAAGTATTTTGTGCGTAAGTAGATTGTGTAACTTTCAAACTCTCTAAACGTTCATGTGTTCATCTTCAAATACGTGCTTTCCCCATGAGATTTTGTTGAAGTTTCTGCTTTATGACACGTTCTTAAACAATGTGTAGTTAATAGGTTCCAGATCAGAGTGTTGAGTGTTTTCAAATTTCAGTGCTTCAATTATTTTAAGGAAGAATGGCTCTGAAAGGAGGAGGATGGTCATTTTCTTTGAGCTACCACTCAAAAGTTTATTCTTAATCCTAATATTAAGTGTGTGGCGGTTTAATGGCTCAGTTGTCTGAAACAGTAGCCCAGAACAAGGATCAAACTCTAACTTGCACATCTGTACCAAGTGTGCTGTAACTTCTCTGAGAATTTATCTTAGAAAAAGAAAACTAACCTCGTTAGTACATGCAGTGTGACTTAACTAACTGCTTGAAATTTCCTTTATAGGTACCCTTTGCCAAAAACATCTATGGGCTCATAGCACCAAATTTTGGAGTTGGATTTGCCATTGGTAAGAACAATTACAATGACTTCTTACAGGCTGTGTGTTATGTAAAAATGATTTTATATGAAGTTACATGGAAAATTAGTTCTGTTGTCATTCTGAACCGACAATCAGGAAGCCTGAGCTGTGGCCCGAGCTGGCAGGTAAAGCAAGAAGGATTAAAGGAGGGTGCTCAAGGCAGTTTGAGCCAGGCTGCTGTTAGATGAGCTGGATTCTGAAGACTGTCCAGAATTGCTCCATCAACCTAAACCCATCTTTCAAACTGTCCACAAACCAGCAGTATTTTCCTGAAATATGCTTCCTTCCCTCATGACCAGGAATGGTGGACTCCTCCATGATGCCAATTATGGGCTACCTCGTAGATCTGCGGCACGTGTCGGTTTATGGCAGCGTGTACGCAATAGCTGATGTTGCCTTTTGCATGGGCTTCGCCATAGGTAAGTCCAGCTTTTTCCTGCCTATAATGCACAGTTAAGAGAAGAAAATATGCTACAATAGTAGGTGTGAATCCGAGCAGCACGTGCAGCTTTGAGCAGGGGTTTCTTGTTTTGCACAAGAAATCAAAGCAGAGGGAATTATGTTTGGCATCTCTTCCCCTCTGCTGTGCTCAGCTTCATTAGCTGTAAGAGGCTTGAAAGTGTCTGGCCCTGCACACAAATAAGCTATTCCGAGGAAAGAGACATTGGGACATTTAAAAACTGACACCACAGCTGTGCTCCAAACAGTCTGTGAGGGGAATAGCTCCCCACTGCCTCCCTGCCTGCTTCAGTGTGTGGTAACCCTAGGAGCGTCTCTAATTTCTTCAATGAAGGTGGAGTATGGAGCCAGGGAAGGCTCATGTCATAATTACAAACATGTCATTACATTCCTTTAATCAATTTGTAAAGCAGGAGTTTTGTACATAAAACTACTGTGGTTTAAAGTGACTGCTGCAAACTTTGTCTGAGCGACCTGCAGAAAAGGGTTTTTATTTATACAAGGTCCCTCTGCTGGTGGTGCCATTGCAAAGGCCATCGGATTTCCATGGCTCATGACAATTATAGGGATTGTGGATATCCTCTTCGCTCCCCTGTGCTTTTTCCTGCGAAGTCCACCTGCCAAAGAGGAGAAAATGGTAAGCATAATACAGTTTCCTTGATTTTGGATTTTTCCAGCAAAACAAATGATAACTTATTTCTGCAGCTTTGCCTCTAACTTCCCTTAAATGGTCTCAGCAAGGTTTATTTCACCCTTGTGCATCATCTTTGGAATGAACTCCCCCTTCTTCTTATGTCCAAGACGTATAAAGAAAAGCTTTCTCTTAGTTACATGTTACAAAAGTGACTGTGATTAACAGCCTTCAACAGACTTTTTTCCCCATTAACATTTACATGGACTCAGAGAGCAAATGTGAAAGTCCACAAACTCTGGAGTCTGGAGTTCTGCTTATTCCATGAGTTCTGCTCCAGGATGGTGCCTGCAGAATCCTTTCACTTCTGTTGCTCACTGTTTGCTTAGCCTGTCACCCTCCAAAAAAAAAAAAAGACTCCTAGTTTGGATTGGGTAGTCCTTTTCCTTCCTTTCCCATTTCCATTGCTCAATTTACCCTTTCATATAACGTCCTTTATCTGCTCCCCAACACTGATATTCAAGAGTTGCTTTTCCTATCGGTTTATACTTGCTCAGGTTCAAAAGCTCTTACTGTATGAGGGGATCCACTGCTTTGCTCACAAGGATTCCTCTGTTCAGCAAGATGGGAAGCTCCTGAAGGAATTGGAAAGCAGTGCAGTCAGTAGGCAGCAATCTCTCTTGGGATTCCAGAGCTGGGAAAATCCTGAAAAACAAGTACCAATTTCTGTTGCAACATCTGTCACCAGCTGTAGGACTAGCCTGACTGGAGCTCCATCCCATGCTCCTGCTCAATTTGGGCCCAAAAAGTAGTTGCAAGGTGTTTATTTGGGTAAAAAACATAATTTTGAATGCTCGTGGTCTTACTATGCAGAGCCACATCTCCACAAGCCAGGAGCAGAACCCGGGACACAGGCTGCTCACACGTTGTACTGACACGAGTAGGAAAGCTGAAAGGATGAATCTTGCTGAAAAACTGGCATCTGTGAGGCTGCCGACCTTTCATTCTGCACATATTTGGACTGCAGAATCTCAGAGATTCCAGTTAATTCCTTCTTATGACCTTTGCAGACTGCACCAATTTGATTTATTTTTCTACACACTTACTAAAGCTGAGGAACAGAGAAGTTAAAAGTACAAAAAAAGAAAAAAAAAAAAAAAGAAGAGCTGCTGTTTGCTAGAGACATGGATTTTATCAGATCTATACCTCTCTGTCAGTAACATACAGAGAGAAGTATACTTCCCTGGGCACCGACAGGATTTCACACGTAGCATGGTGATGACTGGAGGGACCACTGAAATCACTGAGTCCAACCATACACACACCAAAAACCCCCCCAACAAAACCAAACCAAAAGAAACCCCACAAAACAAATCACCAGCCCCACAATCTCGGTGACTAGAGCATGCCCTGAAGTGTCACGTCTACATGTGTCTAAAATACCTCCAGGGATGGCGACTCCACCACCTCCCTGGGCAGGCCGTTCCAGTGCCTGATCACCCTCTAGTGAAGTAATTCTTCCTAATATCTAATCTGAACCTCCCCTGCCGCAACTTCAGGCCATTTCCTCTGGTCCTGTCATTATTCCTTTGGGAGAAGAGCCCAACACCCACCTCTCTACAACCTCCTTTCAGGTAGCTGTAGAGGGCAATGAGGTCTCCCCTCAGCCTCCTCCAAACTAAACATGCCCAGTTAACCACTGCCTTGGGCAGCCANACAGAGAGAAGTATACTTCCCTGGGCACCGACAGGATTTCACACGTAGCATGGTGATGACTGGAGGGACCACTGAAATCACTGAGTCCAACCATACACACACCAAAAACCCCCCCAACAAAACCAAACCAAAAGAAACCCCACAAAACAAATCACCAGCCCCACAATCTCGGTGACTAGAGCATGCCCTGAAGTGTCACGTCTACATGTGTCTAAAATACCTCCAGGGATGGCGACTCCACCATCTCCCTGGGCAGGCCATTCCAGTGCCTGATCACCCTCTAGTGAAGTAATTCTTCCTAATATCTAATCCGAACCTCCCCTGCCGCAACTTCAGGCCATTTCCTCTGGTCCTGTCATTATTCCTTTGGGAGAAGAGCCCAACACCCACCTCTCTACAACCTCCTTTCAGGTAGCTGTAGAGGGCAATGAGGTCTCCCCTCAGCCTCCTCCAAACTAAACATGCCCAGTTAACCACTGCCTTGGGCAGCCAATTCCAGTGTTTGATAACCCTTTTGGTGGAGGATCTTCTCCTAGTATCCACTCTGAACTTCACCCAAAACAACTTGAGGCCGTTTCCCCTTTTTCAGTCACCTGTTACTTGGGAGCAGAGGCCAACACCCACCTCATTACAACCTCTATCCAGGATGCAGTTGACATCAGTTTGGGTTCTGCTTTGAGGGAAGCTGAGTGAATCCCTGAACGGTGGATGTGGCCGAATGGTTGGGTGGTGGATCAACCCCAGGCCTCAGCTGGACGCTCAGCTGAAATGCTAATACTCCCAACTCTGTTTTCTTTCAGGCAATACTCATGGATCACAACTGCCCTGTTAAAACAAAAATGTACACCCAGAACAACATCCAGTCCTACCCCATAGGCGATGAAGAAGAAGAATATGAAAGTGATGAATAATATTAAAAGCCATACGACATATTTTGGTGTACAAAATGCTGTGTTTCATGTGAAACATCTCATCTAGAAATAGGTTTCAGTTGTTCTGTACATTTAATAGTGACATGGTCAAAAAAAACAGAGGTATATTATTCATGGCCCATGGTTATAAAGCAGACTGCTAACAGCCTTACAAGGAGGGGAAAAGCTTTTATAGAGGATTTGTATAGTGTTAATCTTTATTTTGTGTATTAATTTTATTGATTATTACACTATATTTTTGATTAACTGTGTAGTATAAATCTGTATAAACATGTGAATTTTAAATATTTGGTTTTTTAAAAGTCAACTCATTGACCCAATATTTCATATTTCATTTGGAGTCGTGAGTTACTCTCAAAAGCTTGAATCTTTCTTATCTAATTGAAAGAAAAAAAGAAAAAGAAAAAAAAAAAGAGCAGAGCTCAAAGAAAACTTACCCAATTTGCAGCCTTCTAAACTGTATCTGTGCAAGTACAGCCCCAGGAGCTGAAGGTTGGAATTCCCATTGTGGACGTCACTAAGAGGTTGGTTTTTTTTGAGCAACTTCAGATCATACGCGAGTAAAACATAAGGCACATCTTTGCCAGTTTCAAAAAATAAGCTCTCGCGGAACCACTCATGGAATGTTGGGGAAAACAGCATTTTAAACAGATGAGTGTATAATTCTTAGCACTACTGAAGGAAGTTTTAGCTCACCAGCTGTGGAATATGAAGCCCCAAAGACATGCCACTGGGTAGGCAAGTAGGTGTGAACGTGCACCGATCCTTTCCCTTAAAGGGAATAGGAAGAGCATGAAGATACTTTTTATACATCCACCTTTTCAAGCTTGTAATTTTACCATCTCGATGTTATTTTAGATACATCTTAGGTGACTGCACTATCACAGTATTTAGGCTTGGCATGAACTGAAAGCAAGCTGGTAACTTCAGCAGTGCAAATAAAAAAAAAACCCTATTTCACATGATTTGCGCACGCATCTAGGAATTCAATATGTGCTTATTTCTTTAAAAAATGAAGTTAAAATATCAAATTTGCTAACAATAATGAAGAAAAAAAAAAAAAAAAGGACCATTTTGTTGCCAATACCTGTTAATATTTGGTGCCCCAGTCAAACCCAGGAGAAGCGCTGCTTTGTCCTTACCTGCACTGAGAAAAATCAGGTTTTTAAAGACAGCATTTTAAACCAACCCCAGTGCCCTGATCAACCACTGTGTTATCTTTTCCTTTGTCAAATTAAAATCTTTACGTGCCTTCTTTCATGACATTGCAGATGTTTCATGTACTACAGCATAGATACTATGTTTACATAGAGTTTTGTAAAGTGTATATACTATAGTCAGAAAATATGAAAAACATAGTGAATTCAAGTATTGCTTTGTCAATAATTATGCATCCAGACCGCATTCAAATAAAGTTATATCTAAAATAAATTAAAGTTCTATTGTAATAAGGTAAAAATAATAATAATAAAAAAAGAATCCCCCCCCCTCAGTTTTGCCTTATGCATTGTTGTTTACTCTATACTGGGGGAGAAAACCCAGCAAATATTTCAGATGGTGAGAAAGCAGCACTCCTCATTTCTAATCCATTTGTAACTCAGGACAAACACAGTCACTCTAGGTCATAAATACATGCAACTTGTTTAAGTAGCTGCAGTAGCTTCCAAAAATCAGCCTGTTCCAGGGCTGCTGGGCTGAGATTTAACTTTTGGGAAACAGATAAGGCCAAAATGTGCAGTGCCAGGGGACACCCCTCTATGGTCTTTAAATAAGGGTGAAGGTTCTCAAAAACATCGTAAGAGGCTTAACTGGTGTGAAAGGCCAAGCAGTAGGTCCTGTGCTTGAGTGGAAAAATCCACTTACACAAAATATGCCAATATAAAAATCTATTTCATTCTTTTGAATACATGAGGACAGGCTGAGAGAGCTGGGGCTGTTCAGCCTGGAGGAGAGAAGGCTCCGGGGAGACCTGAGAGCAGCCTTCCAGTATCTGAAAGGAGCCTACAGGAGAGCTGGGGAGGGACTCTTTGTCAGGGAGTCTAGTGACAGGACAAGGGGTAATGGTTTTAAATTAGAAGAGGGGAGATTTAGATTAGATATTAGGAAGAAGTTCTTTTCTGTGAGGGTGGTGAGGCACTGGAACAGGTTGCCCGGGGAAGCTGTTGATGCCCCATCCCTGGAAGTGTTTAAGGCCAGGCTGGATGGGGCTTTGAGCAACCTGCTCTAGGGAGAGGTGTCCCTGCCCATGGCAGGGGGGTTGGAACTTGATGATCTTTAAGGTCCCTTCCAACTCTAACCGTTCTATGATTCTATGATGGATGGAGATACTCCCTTCAAAGCTGAGAGCTGTTCGGAGACAAACATTAACACAGCAAAATGCAAAGGGCTGTCACATATTGCCTACTTCACTGTCAGCGAATAAGTGACAGTTCTGCATGGCAATAACTTCTGGCTCAGACTTTAACGTTACAGATCATTTGGATACTTGAAAACTCTTAATCAAAGTGTTACTCCACCTATATTTGAAACTAATATACCAATGACAGAATTCTAAATCATCACACATCCCATTCATTTACTTGCCAGCTGATTAACCGATGCATTGCTTAAATCCACAGAAGTGCAGCAGTTATGCAAACATAGAATTGCTTTTTCTTTTCTTTGTAAGATGAAGCAGTACAGAATGGTTTATTTCATGGCTTGGTTTTGTACTCCAGAATACAACAAAATTAAGGAACAGCTCACGTTAACCTGCCACACAAAGAGTCTTGAGAGAGAAGCTGATCAAATTTCATGTTCGTCTTCTGCAGACAGAGTCAAGTTTCTACTAGGGCCTCACACACCAGCATCTCACCAGGGTCAGCTCAGTGGACCCCCCAGAGCTCAGCCTGGCTCCTCCAGGCTCTTTCTCCACTCCTGGTCCCTCATAAGTTAGATGAGGACAGAGAAGAGCCATGCAGACACACACATCTGGTCTCTGCGTCACCTTCCCTTCATGGACAATTTCTCCCCCTAGCATAACTCTGGTGGTAGCCACATCACCAACAACTGCATGGAATTATTATTCCTGCAGTGCTTGGAGTTCTTAAACTCACAAGTGTCCTTGGCTTTTTATAAAATTCTCTAGCAACAAACAACAAAAAAAGAATCAACTGGTATCACCACTTTGAAAGCCATCTATGTCAACTACTAAACTATGTGGAATAAAAATAAACACATATGCAAATAGAAAGAATGCAGAAAAGCCCAATTAACCCACCAATCAGTAGTTTTATGCAATGCAAAATGTGTTTTTCTCCCAAAGATCCCTCCTTTAAGCAGCGGCTTTAGATGATAAACTACTGCAATACAAATGTTTAAAAAATAAAATATTAACACAATGCAAAGAAGTTGATAATTTAGCAAAACTATTTTATTAAAGCTTATTCTCATGATAAAATAATAGCCAACAAAATCATATTAGGCAGATCTTCTGCAAATGTGTGTAGCTGCCACCTATTCAGATATCATGAAGTCCAGATATTCTTGTTTTCTGTGGTATTCTTTATTTTCAGCTATTTACAGTCAAGCATGAAGCCAAGATTACATCAGGAATGTGGTATTACAATTTTCCCATCGAGATTCACCGCTTAGTGTAATTAATGCCAGATAGGAATTTATGTTCCTTCTTATCACTAAAATACAACTATTTTGGCCTTTCCCCATTCAGTATATTTAAAAATATTGCACTACATTTAATTTACCTCTTACAATCATCATTAGCAATACTATATGAGGAAAACTATATCCAGCTTTTCTTACCCACTGTATTACACAAGTCAATTTAAAACCATGAATGCATAATTTTTTTTTTTCTTAAATCAGTATTTGCATTGTTTTCACAGCTCCTTCATGTGTACCAGGGTTTAAATGACATACTTGGATATATTTGAAAACCTCTATAGTAGGCCATAAGAGCAAACACTGATGGAGATTGAATGCAGACCACCACCAATGGTAAGCCACTGAGAAAATGGTGTGGGGAAGTCTTATCACGCATCTCAAGCAAGTACAGCTTAAATAACTTGTAGTCAAGAAGGGAAGCTAAATTTTGTGCAATTATTTGCTGAAGCTTAATTTCAGAAGTGTGTCACGTGCCTATTTTAGCATGGATAGTGTTTTCCATACATCAACTAAATAAGTATCAACTGCCCAGAACTCACAAAAAAGTGCAAGTAGTCGTATGAGTGGGAGGAACCATTCTGTGGCGAAGCACACGTACGCTTCTCCATCTCTGAAAAACACTCCTGCTGCTTTCGACCCATCACAAAACAAACTGAGAAGCAAACTTAGTGGAGAGGTACGTTACAGACTGCCTGAAAATTTAAAGGAGTTATTTTACCATCTTAGATTCAACTCTGTTTCCACAAAGGCATTTTTTTTTCCCCTACTACCAGTGATAATGATACCAGTACCTAACACAGTACCTAACATAAAGATGATATTTTATACAACATTTCTATACACAGAAGACGAAACAGAGACATGTTTACAGGAAATAAGGACAACGGCCTTAGCCAGGTGAGGCTAAGATCCACAGTTTACGCATAGCACAAGACCAGACAGTTCTTTTCAAAAGCTGCTGGCTGAAATTCTTCCTCACCTCTACTGGATGCACGTATTTTGACTCAAATAAAACATGTTATATACACTATACGACATTTTTCTGACAAAGATGATCCTTCTGCTCAGGCTGTTCCTTGTCTGAGAAGCTGAATGCAACTTACCACTACATGGTTACTCAGAAGTGTTGAGAGAAGATATTTAGCTATTTTGTAAAGTACCTTAAGCTTTCTGAAATAAGATAAAGTCTGCAGCAAAATACTATTTTTTAAATTACTTAACCCGTCATTACGTACTTTTTCCACAGAATGCAACGAAACCTCTGACTCAATTTTCCTTTATCAGGTTAATATTCAACATACAATTTTGTTCTGGAAGGCAACCAGCCTCTTAGCTCATAAATATTCCCAATTCAATTATTACAAAATACTGGTATGCACTTTGATATCTTGTATCATTCAATCAGGATACAACAGCCCAAATTTCTAAAGAGGAGGTTGTTTTTTAGCATAGCATTCCCGTATTCCATGTCAATTACAAACTATGAAAAGTTCTAGTATTTAACAAAGATGCAGAAAACAAATGATATGCAGTGTGAACTTCAGTAAATATCAATAACAGACAAAATGAAAGACCTTTTGTTTGCTTTCATGATATGTTTGGCAAAAAATACACAGCTACCTAGAAGACATACAATAACCATGATTAACATTTTATAGCCTGGTCCCTCAGTGACTTCTGTGTCAGTCATCAGCTCAGGCATGAAACAAGCTTATCATTTTTTCACCATACAACGGAAACTAAACATTTCGAAAACCCAGCCAGTGTCCTGTTGAAAACACCAGCTCAAAAAAAAAGGGGGGGAAAAAAAAAGGAGAGGGGGAGGCAGGGAGCAGAGGAGGTAAGCAATGCAGTAAGGACACTACACACATGAATGTGAAATGGTGGCAAGGGTACATAATTAGAAAAAAATAAAAATAAGTTATTAAAAATAAATTTCCAATATAAACCCCAAAATGTAGTTTTGACCAGCCAGTTTAACAAAATGATGGTGCTGTAGCTGGAGAAGAACCTTTATTAGCTGTACTCTTACCCAGGCAAATAACTACGGAGAAGCAGGACCTGTATATTAAACCAGTGTTTTAATTTAATTTGTGTTTGTAATTAAGTGCAAAACATTTTTTTAGTCCATTCCTTTAAAGGCTAAATATGTAAATATCAGTCTACTGATTGAGGTGGATCAACCGGTTCTTCCAACACAATGTTAAATGTTGGTGCCTCTGTCAGACTGACATCTTCGTTCTCCATCTCTTCTGCTATATTGGGTCCCTCTGAATCTTTAGTCACTCTCTTGGACTGTCGCTCTACTGACGTGTTCTCCAGAGACTCTATATCCTCAATGCCCGCCCTGTAGTGGATCATCAGCAGTGTAAGGGCCTGCAGTCTTTCCCCTGACTTAGCCAGAGCAGTAGAAATCAAGGCTTTTTTCCTTGTGTCAGTCGTCTCTTTTTCTTCTTTAACGAGCGAATTGTTATTCTCCAGCTCCTGGTCTATCTCATTCTGCAGCTTATCCAACATAAATTCTAATTTCTGGAAACGTTCCTCTGTGGGTAAACTTCTGTAAAGATCACGTCCAATTTCCTTCACGGCAATGAAGACACTGTCATCTAGACCACCCTCCTTTCGGACCAACTTTATCCCAGCACCCGCTGCCCGTTTTGAAGGGCTGCCTGGGCCACCGATTTCAGTGTCGCTTTCGTTATCAGAAGTGTTTGGTGTGTGCTTTGGCGAAGGTTCTACCACCTCTGTGCCTTGCTCAGAGAGGCGAGCTTTGGGAACTTGACGGAGGTTTAACAAACGGGTGCTTGTATTGATGATATGCCTGGTAAAACCTGTAGTTCTGTTAACAGCTTTAGATTCCGAATCAACATGAGAGGACACAGCTTGGGGAGCTTCCTGTCCTTCTGCTCTATAACCTCCCACAGTTCGATCAAATTGCTTTTCGGCTCCTACACAAAAGGGGGTCTCAGTTAAACACTTTTCTTGACATTTTTTATGGCAAACATAAGCACAGAGCATGCACTGGGAAGCTGCTTTAGTCCATACTTTCTTTTTGCAGTAATCACACCAAGTTGGATTCTGAAACTGAGTATCTTGAAAGTTATGCTTGCTCTCTGTAGTAACTTGTCCCAAATAAGGATCCTCTTTCTGAAGTGCACAAGCTTCTTCTTCCAAGGGACATTCCCTCTCTTTCTCCGGGAGAAAGCATGAATCATCTATTTCACCTTCTTTTAAATATCTGAAGTGTAAAGTTATGTCACCGTAACAAAATTTTTCATTGAACCCCTTATGGGTTGTCAAATTACGCAATGCTGTTCTAGTGACTGCTGCTTTAGGTGTAGGAGCATTCAGTTTAAATGTTCTAAAATACTCCATTGAGGATGTAACTAAACAATCTAAAGCAATTTCTTCAAGTCTTATGCTTGCATATCCTAAGCAGATAAAGCCACCTGCTTTGAAAGGGTCTCTGCACCACAGTGCAACATTAAGGTACTTATGGTATCCTTCTACTTCAAATAGGCAGGAAGATGTTCTTGTCCTTGGCCATCGGCCTTGCCGGGTTTTATAAGGAATTTCTAGTGATTCCCACGTTTGATGATCTTCTCCACTATCTTTGCCATTACGTGCATTTTCTGGAAGTCCATCTTTTAACATATCTTGTTTTGGTGCTGTTACTACTTTTGATACTGCTGGGTCTTCTATTTGATCACTATTCTTCTGCACGTTCAACTTCTCTGTAGATTTATCCGTGTGAATTATTGGTGGGGGCGGCCTCTCTGGTTTTTCAGAAGATAAACCTCCAGTTTCTGACAGGTTTTGAGTTTCACTAGTAGGCAAAGTGGTCTTACTTTGTGGCCTAGGTGGCACAGGAGGCTTAGTACTGGATCCTTGTGATGGTTTACCTGATTGCTGTGACACATCTGAACTCTCAACAGTTTTGGATGTTGTTGCTTTAGCTCCATCTTTTAGTTGTGTTTTTGATGTTGCACTTCCTAAGTGCAGTTTTCGATTCAGAATAGGAGATATAGTTCCAAGTGGTTTAGCAGCAAGTATTACTCCTGAACGTTTGGGACTCAGAGTTGATGGCAGATCTTCTTTTTGGTCAGGTGATTCACAAGCCAAGTCCTCAAATTCTGAATCAAAATCTCTGCTATCAACATCAGCTGATAAACTAGCTTGGTCATCTTCTGGCTGGGTCAAGAAAGCAGAGTCTTCCAACTGTCCAAATCCATCCTGCAGCACTGAACCATGCTGATTATACCCAACAGGCCTTTCATAAAAGACTAGAACTCTGTCACCAGCATGTCTGATAAGCTTCATCACTTGGCCAGTTGATGTGATTTTAACATCTGTTTTGAAAGAAAAGAAGAAAAAAAAAAACAACTAAATGTTAAAATGGCCAAAAATAGTTGAAAAAAATACACTCAGGGCTTTAATACTGGTAATAGACTTACTCTGTTAATGAGCAACGCAACTATAACAGAAGAGCTGAACTGAAGTGTAATAGGTGGATCCTTTCTATCTTATTCACAAACATTTATTACTTCAGATGCTAAAATGTGACACTAACATAACTAGTCCAATTTGCTCTTTGTTATTGCTGTGATCTTAAATAGTAAACTTGATTTTATATGCTAACATTTTTAACTGTTGTTAGTAGCCTTATTGTAAGCTTCGACTTTTCAAATGAAGGCATTTAACAACAGATTAAGTGAATGACAATTGTGCATGGTCATAAATATACAAATGTTTGGTTTTCTTACGAGTGCCAGGCATAGCTGTAACTGTCAAGAGAGGGAGTCTAGTCAAACTGTATGCAGAAACATCCTTCCAGTTTGCAAGATGACACTTATTTTAAAAGCTGACATATCAGGAAGAAATTCTTTGCTGTGGGGGTGGTGAGACACTGGCCCAGGTTGCCCAGAGAAGCTGTGGCTGTCCCATCCCTGGAGGGGTTCAAGGCCAGGCTGGATGGGGCTTGGAGCAACCTGCTCTGGTGGGAGGTGTCCCTGCCCTTGGCAGGGGAGTCAGAACTTGATGATCTTTAAGGAACTTTTCAACCAAATTTATTCTATGATATTACTCACTGCCAATTGCTAGAATTCTGTCTCCCCTCTGTAGATCAGCAGCAGCAGCAGGTGAGTTTGGAGTCACGGTTTCAATAACAACATGCCCCGCATCTTCATCCTTGGACTGCACAAAGCGGAGCGCCAGCCCGACACTCTGCAGATTCCCTTTCACTAGTTCTGCCTAGAGAGAAAGAAATTAAAAATTAACAGTACATTGATTAAACTGATTCACGGTTACTAATGATCTTGTTTAAAATTATACAAGTGATATTCTGAAAAAAGTTACATTAGGACATCCACTGACTTCACTAAGCAGATTATCACACAATGGATTCACTATCCACCAATTCAACATATACCTTGGGAGAAAGAACCAAAGTCACCAGATCTGAAGCAGCAAATATGTCAGGAACAAGGAATTGTGCAAAGAATTGTCAGCAAAATATACATACATGAATAAATGCGTGTACATCTATTCAACAGTTTCTATACAAACAGGACTGAGTTAACCTCCGCAAATACAAATCGGCAGGAATGACAATACGTGCTTATCTTCACAGAAAGCCACAGCCTTAAAGTTACAATAAAACCACCTCATCATCCTTTTTATTGGGAATAAGTTTTATTATAAGGAGCACTGTACCATCAACCTCAGTATCACTTTGAATGTACCACATTTATGTTACAAAATCTGTTGGCACAAGTAGCTCTTCTGTCTATTTGAATGGGGAACTCAGCCTACTTTTCAGTTCCAAGGAGAGAAATTTAATTTCCTTTCTTGATTGCCAAGAACAAAGGGACAGCTACTGTTGGTAGAAAATCTCTGTAGGAAATTTTTAAACTTGGTTTCAATTTACCAAGCGTAGGTAGACAGTCTTCTGCCCTGTCCTGCATTTACTTTGGTGTTACTCAGTTGTCTGTGTTTGAACTGTCTGGACTTGAGCCTCCTCTTTTGAGGATGTGTTCGTTTGCTCAGTTTTGTACAACGGCTTTGCAGAAATGAAGGGGATTAACTGACTTCAGTACAATGACTCTCCCCTCTTTGCTGCATGACTCTCACTCCTTTCTTACCATCTTCCTAGCACCACATCTTGGTGTTTTGCTAATTGTTATTGTTTGTTTTAAATAAAAATGCTACACTAATTAAGTTTGCTTAAGAACAGGAATGAGTTTGAAGAAGCAGATTTGCATGAAATTTTTAAGCTTTGCCATTCACTTTCCACAACAGTGACTTAAAGTTGGTATTTTCTCTCCAACTTTGTCAACATGTCTGCTGTGAATACCCAGTAACGTATGCAAGAACAAGAAGATCAAATATAAGCTTAATTGCAGTTCCAGGATTCAAGGTTCTCCTATAATGCAACCAAGTAAATAGCTGGGTACGGAAACACTATGGTAGGGTTTGGGAGCTTGTTTTTTCTGTTTGTTTTGTTTTAATTAAGGCCATTCCCATTTACACCAAAGAAACTCTGCTATGTAATTAAATAAAAAAATCCCCAAACTCTTTCTTTGTTTCTCAACAGTTCAAAGTATTACAAATGCCTGTGCAAGACAATTTCTTTTAAAAAGAAAATAATTACTCTTCTGCTTTAGCCCTTTATACATAATCTGGCTTTAAGTTAGCAATTCACAAGTGTTGCGTGTGCTGTAGAGAAGCAACAAGAAGTACTACAATTTCAAACACTAGATGTCTATCTTAACTGTCAAAAGCACAAACTACATGAATTTGCTGTGGTGGCACACAAACCTGCAACAAAAACTCATTCTAAAAATCACTCCCCTGTGCTAAATGGCTCAGCCTATCGTTAGCATAATGAAGAGCAGACAGTAAACTCACACTTAAGTAACATTAATATTTAAAAGGACTGAAAAGGAAACCAGAACTGCTTTTTTCCTTTAATCTTAGTTAGTCCACTGAAGTAGAGAGACCTTTAGGGAGAGAATTTCAGGAAAGAAATAGATCCTTACAGACAGTGGTGGAGAGAAAACAACCAACACCACCACAAAACAGGAGGATTTTCCGCTTAACGCCAAGTTATTCTAGTCCCTTGATTACACCCCTTTAGGGATAATACCTATTTTAATGAAACACAGTTTCTTCTCAGATCTTATGTAAGTTAATGCCTAGAACTGGAACTAACAAGACATTTTAAAGTCACAGCTCATACTAGACAGATAGTCTTAGTTTTGCATGCGCAGAAGAAGCGCTGCTGTAAGTTTGCAATAAGACGTAACTTGTACGATCGGTCTTCAAGTAGATCGAAAAAAATATCCACCTACTGAAGGAAGCTGATCATTGGAACACTTTCACAGGAGTTACCTCATGTAAATCTACTTGTCTTTGCAGTTGGGTATTTTCTTATCCATTCATAGAGTGGCACAAAGAAGCAATAATATTTCTAAAGACCTGCTCTCCAGAAAGCGGTGAGCCTTACTTGCAAACAAGGGTCAGAAGGAAGAGAGGAGCTGGTCCTGTAACACCTAGCAATGACTTCCACCACTGTTAGTACTTGCAACGATGGCAAAGTGCACGATGAGCAAGATATGGGAAAAGAGCATAATTAGACAATAAAAAGGGGAAAAAAATGTTACTGAAAGCTCTTTCTTACGGAGTTTGTCAGGACAGACCTTTATCCTCTTGAGCTTCCTTTGAATCCAAGGACTTCTTTGAGCAGACCTCAATAGTGGATGACTTAACAGTGAAAATATTCTCTACTGTAAAGGACCAGAAACCTCTGAGGTGATTCCCAGCATTTCACCCTTCCCTACTCCCTGAGGGAGAGACCACATAAAAGAAATGAGTGACAGCTGGGACCAAAGACACTTAGGTATCTCTGAACATTTGGCTCCCATGCAGGGACACCAACCGACCGCAGATTATCATGTGTATGACTCACTGACGGCGGGGAGACTTCCAATACTCCAGCAGTATCTGATGGAAAGCTGTTTTTGGAAGGAGAGAGCCTTTGAACATAGCAAGCAAAGTTCATCTCAACTTTTTATTAACTTTGGCACAGTCACAAGCTTTCTCACGAAGTAAACTGGTTTTATTTATCAACCCAAACCAGATGAATAGTTTCCTTGATTTTTCTTTCTGGCAACTTCAAGTTTCACCACATAATACCCCAATATCTCAGGCTAGCTGCAGGGCAGGAGAACAGTGTTTCAAGCTCTCAGAAACCCCTCCAAACACCCCCTTCTCACAAAATCAAGCATCTTCATACACCCAGCACTGCTACTTCATGCCTTTCTGCCTCTCCCTCAAATTAAATCTTGATATTAAACATGAAGAGCTAAAGATCTACCAGAACATGAAACATCAAAAAGATAAAAATCAGCTAAGTGACACAGGGGTTAGAAGAAAATTGCTGATAATCAAAGGACATTTATTACCAAGGAAGTTTGCTGCAAGGGAGAAAAAATAACAGCTGTGCCTAGGAGAAAGGGAAATCTTAACCAAGTCGCTATACTGTATTAAAGCAAATTTATTTTAATTTGATCTAATGAATAGCTCTGTTATACTCATTCCTGCAAAGCTTAGTAGTTCTTAACTAAGGAGCAAGACAAAGCAGATAATACTGCAAGCTTGCAGTGAAAGGCAGAGTAATTCAGAGCAAATTACATTCAGTGAGTTAAACTATGTCACAGAACTTAGAAAACATTCTGTTTTAAAAATGTAAGTGACCCTCAGACTATGAAATACATGTTGAGATTAAGATGCAACAGAACAAGAATGACCGTCTCGGGAAAATAAAAAAGTAATTTCCTTAGTGATTTATTACTGAAGGAAAAGAAAAACCAAGAAGAGGACACAAGATGTTCATTCACTTTTAAATTAATAAAACATTTTGTTGTGTGGCCTGACTTTTATAGAATAAAGTCGATAAGCATTGATTTCATAATAGAGGCCTCAGCTTATTTACACGCATCGTTGTATGAGCGACTGCAGAGCGTACCCTCACCACTACTCTCAGCTCGGTGTTGGAGGAATGCTCTGGAAATACAACACAGCAGAAAATCATGTTGGGTCTTACAGTCTTTCCCTACCTCAGCCTTGTCATTCTGACAGCCTAGGGAGGCGTTGGATGTAAGCGAAAAAATCAATTTTTCCAACTTTTAACAGATTGATACTGAACTCCCCAGCTACACAGTGATCATTTAGAAGTTTATAGCTTGCTAATACTATTTAAAAGGCCAAATATTTAGACATGGGTCAATACAAGATGGAGTTTTTTAATCTTCAAACGTTTCACTATATTATCAGTCTGAAAGAACCCACAAACGCGAAGGTGTATTAAACACCCCTCCTACAGGCAACAGAAATGTGATGTCATTTCATTTACCATGTGCTTCCTAAATCAGACCTACAAAGTTCAGACATTTTTTGAATACAGCAGTAAGAATGTCATCAGGGATACTGTAGTCTCGTAACTACTATGAGGTTAACATTAGATATAACATTTCCATTCCGATTTTTAGAATAAGTGATGTCCACCAAAAAATATCCAGATTAAACCATCTGGAAAAGTATTTGTCTACTGGTAGTGCAAAATCATTCAACTAAACTCTGAAAACTATTAGATGTGTACAAAATGAAAAGTCACAAGATTAAGCCATGGCACAATAAGAACTTAAGACTTGCTTTTAAACAAAATTATGAATTTTCAGCAAAACCAAACTGTTTTTTGAAAACTTAATTTCACTCTGTAACTAATATTCCACATTTGCTTAACTATTTGTAAGCATTAACATAATAAAGCTTTATTAGAATTTAGTAAGCTTGTCACATTTTTTTGAATAAATGCTAAGAAAAGCTTCATCAACCAAGCACTTAAGAAAACTTCTTTCACTGACTTTATGTCAACTGAAGACTAATATTTTTTACAAATATTTTTTATTTCCTCTCAGTGGTAGAAAACACACTGTACATACCACAGATTGACACCACGTCACTGCCTCACTGTAGATAAAAACTTTTTTCCAACCTACCGGAGTTACTACAAGCAGATCTTAGGTATTCCTCTAAAGTACAGTTTGATGTGTTATGGGGAAAAAGAAGAGAGAGTCTACGAACATGCCTGTAAAGCATTCCATTCTCCCAGACAATCCTGCATGCCGAGAAGAAAGGAAGGAATATTTCATGTCAAACCCCTGCCCCAAACATTAAAGTAGAAAACTAGGAAGCAGTTCCTTCTATTCTGAAGACTCAGATATTTCTATTATTTAAAAAAAATAAAATCTTTAAAATACAGAATTTAAGATTACTACTTTTTTAACCCTATAATTGAACGCAGTCATTCTATATGACCTGCACAGTGAAGTGATTGCTAGATTATTTATACGAGCTGGAGGAGACAGTAAAAGGAAACAGGTATCACCAGCCTCCCAATATACTCTGTCATAACACTAGACTCAAAGGGAAAAAAAAAAACAAACCAAAAAAAACCACCAAAACCCCAGGAAATTTTGTTTTAATGTTTCGAAAGTATTTCCATCTACGCTTTAGAGAAGTAGATGTTTTTCTTCTTTGTGACACAGCCTCAAAGCCTAAACCTATGGAGCCAGAGTAGCACAAGCTAGTACTGTGCTGAGATGGTACTAAATCTTAGTACTGATAACTTGGCAGTACCAGATCATGTCAGGGGTATCAATAACCTAATCCTGCCCTGTAATATGGACCTACCTGCAGTTGCCTTGAGAGTGTCGATTTTTACTGTTCTCCACTGGTTTAAAGCTGTTCTTCTCCATTTCAAGTATCTCTAAGAATAACAGAACTTTATCCAAGCTATACTGGAAGCGGTTTTAAGGGACAGTATGTCCCATGAATAGATGTCACATTTCAGCCACACCAATTAATAAAATAATTTTTTTTTAAAAAAAACCCCAAATTACATGTCACACACTTTCCATTTAAACAATCAAACAGTGTTAATAAGTGAAAAAGTCTGTACAGCAAGTGTGTCAGAGATAAGTCAAGCTTATACACAATGGACTCACTATCTCTGCTTTCTAGAACAGTCATCACTTTTGCTTTTTGCAGCACATTAGGAAAACCAGATTTTTAATGACAATAAAACAGAAGAAAAACCCAGAAGTGGGATGTTAGACTCTTTGCCTCTATTTTTTTCCAGCTGCATGGATTGTGGTCTATGCATGGGGAGACAACTATCACAAAGATTGTAGTTTTCACAGTTTGGGTTTTATTGGCTTTGGGGTAGGTTTTGGGGGATTTTTTGTTCACTTTGCTTTGGTTTACTTTTAGGAGGAACTTTAGTTGTGGACAAATTGTTTGAGTTTTATTTTACCAGTCATTTTATATAGCAAGCTAGTGGGTCTCACTGATTGCTGTTCTACATAATATCTTGTTAGAAAAATACAAGTTACAAAATACGATAATAATTTCATTCCAAAAAGTTACATATTGGACCAAGATCATATTTAAAGTGATTATTCATAAAGGCCACAATATTGTGAATGTTACGCACGTGTCTAACTTCACCATTGTCTGAGAACAATGTGACAATTCATGGCAGTAGAGTTAAACATCTGCAGAAAATAAGGAGCTACATCTTATTTCCCTTAGTACTTTCTGCACATCGCAGGTACTCTTTTACTAGGCTGCTGTGAAAACTGTACTCTCCAATTGTACGGTGACACAGGTTGTGTGACACGCAAAAAGTAAACTGTTTAGCAATTACCATGAATTGCTGTGACTTTCTTACTAAACAGCAATTACATGAGCTGAGTGGGGGAGTTAAAGACAAAACAAGGCAGCAGAAAACCTGCATTTAACTTCAAAGTGTCAGAAGTAGGTAAAATGCAGACCTTTGGTTTTATATGGAGCTGCTCTTTGGAGTGCAATTTAGTGCAAACACCAACGTAGCTCTTGTTTAAGTGCTCTTACTCACTGACATCCTTTTAGTCTTTATTAAAGCCAACTGCGATGATTTCCTTTAGCCCTGAAAAAATGGAAAAGATGATTTCTTTTTTCCAGAATCTTACATCACTATTTGTGTTTGATAGAAAAAAGGCTTCCTCCAATATTGCTTAAGCATGACTCAGTCATAAATATTTCATAAAATACTCAAGTAGTCTAATAGTAAGCACCAAAATAAGGTTACTGAAACTGGGTATTAAAAAGAATAGAGAAAGTTCATTAATAATATCATGTGACACACCAAACCAATAAAAAATTTACCTAGTTAATGGTTTTCTTCATATTAATTTGTTATGAAACACTGATACAAATTACAGATAAAAGAGATGAAGGAGTATATAAGTTCACGAGTTTCTGCACTGTGAATATGTGCACATGACAGAGGTCAACCCAGGGTTTTATTCATCTCAGAGACAGAAAAAAAAAAGGAAATACACTCAAGAGTATAAATTAAAAGCAAACCTAAACCAGCCAGTAATTACCTCTATTTTTCTTGGAAGTGCCTAATTAATAGTGATGAAAGACTTACTGCTAGTCTTGAGTAATAAATTCAAAACAGTAAGACTATCAAGTGAAAGTTCTTTGTAAGAGAAGTAATATTCATGGTTATAGGTTTTCTCCACGCAGAGAAACTGCTCAACAATTCTGACTGTCGCACCCTGCAGCATTAACCACCTGATGGCTGACATGGAAATTGCCATCAAAACTAAAAATACGGAAAGTTATTATCCACTGCAATTACAGTAACATGCATCACAGACGTCAGTTTCCATGGAAATAAAATATACAATACTACTTTCTAATGCATATAAATCATAACTCTTAGATCTCACTGATGGGTTTAAAAGTCACATTTTTCAAGGGCTTAAAAGTTACATTTCTGAAGGGAAAAATGATAATGGAAAGAATAAATGTATTACTTATAGGCTGATTTTATTCTGAAGCAGAAGGGTTTTCTCTAAAGCACCAACAATGGTAATTGCAGAGTTACACATGGAGCAGAACGCACCTTCTGAAACGAGCAGGAGCTTCGTGAATATGCCTTGCTTGGGAATCTTCAGCAAAATGCCAGGGTTTGAGAGGGGAGCTCTCAACTAAGTTCTGAAGCAGCTCTTCCTCACTGCCCTGAGGAAGAGCTGCGGCTGGCAGAGACAGGGCTGGGACATACCAGCCATCCCAGCAGCGGCTGAGCACTGGTTGCCAGCTCTCCCCCAGCTCTGTAGCCTGGCCGAGCCCCTGCACTACCCTTGACTCTAGCAGCACGGTCAGACTAAGCTTTGTACCAAAGGTAATGAGATCAAGCAGTGTTGTTTGACTTAAAGATGCGACACATTTAAACAGTTACTTACACAAGTGTGCAAAACCCATGTAAGATATTATACTCTTACAAAGAAACCATTAGAATTTCAAGTAATACAAATTACACTCCTCAATCCCATTGTCTAAGCAACAGGGACCCCACATGTATCTAGGACCAATGCAATTATGCAATTTGAACTATCATAGGGCTTAAATGAACACAGTTTGTTATTCCTGCACTGCATAAACAAACTATCTTTTTGACAGCTGTTATCATTTCTCATCAATACTAATGGCTAGATGACCATTAGAGGAAAGTACAAGCCTGAATAATATCCCACACAACCCGATCATTTTTCAGACGCCTACATTCTCACAGAACGAGCTAAACCCAAAGAAACTAAAGCAGATGTTGTAAAATGATTCGTCATCGTAACAGCTCTTCAGAGATTAAATAGAAGATCTGTCTGTATCAAAATTAAGTTCCTGTTGCATACAAACCCCCAAGCCCACCCTTCTGGTAAAACTAGAAGATCCATTTTCTTCTGAAGTTCTACACTGACAAGACCATTAAAGATTGGTATTTGTATCTAGTTTATTCTAAATAATTACCATCAAAAGGCCAAGGTTTTGTGTATAATAATCTCAACACAGAGAGGCATCCAAACCAAACGTTGTTTTCAATTAATTTCTGGACAAAACACTGCAGTATAAACACACAACTACATAACCAGTAAAGATTTCCAGGACCATACATCTATTTCTGGTTATTTTGTTGAACACATCAGATCAAATCAATTTGTTTATGGTTATAGGGCACAAGTCGCTGCCAGGCAGTGAAACAGCAGCTCAATGTCACATCTAATTAGTAGCACCAAGACAACAGCACACCTAGAAGCTAGATTTTCATACTGTTACCAGTCATCACATAAAAACTGCCACAACTATTAAACTGACAAAGATCTTTACACCAAAGTCAAATACTGGCAATTCACTTCACAAAAAGAAATCAATACCTAGATACATTTGCTTTGCACTTGAAAAATATTCTAGAATCCCCTTCTCCCTCTCCAAATGCAAAGATGCCAATATATCCAAAGAATGATTTAGAAACTGAACATTAGCTGTAAATTGGAATCAACATGCTATCCAACTTTCCAGCCTGACTTCTACAAACATCTCCGAATCTTTCATAGAATGGTTTGGCTTGGAAGGGACCTTCATGTTGCAGCTTGCTCTCCATATAATCAATGTGATCATATAATTGGCTAACAAAACCATAAGATTATTTTCCCCTATAATTAGATGTCTGAGCGACAAAAAAAACTCAGAATTGGCATAACTATGTAGAGAGCTGAATATCCTCCATTTCTTGGCTATGAAAAAGCTTTATTACAAAGAGTGTCCAAAACCCAAAAACTAGAAGTACTTTTTGTGCCCCAAAGATTTCTGTTAAACACTCAAGATGGGGATTCTGCATTATCATGAGGCTTAGTCTGGCAGAAAGCTCTCCCATAACTTACCTCCCCTCCTTATTTCTGGAAATAGTAGAATATAAGAGTTCTCAAAAAAACAATCTGGGGTCTCCAGACTCCAAACCACTAACAAAGCAGCACCCAAAAGTGCTAAAAATCCCCCACCCCAACAACACTCCTCCAGAAACAGCTTATTAGGACTTTTTTTTTTTTTTTTTTTTAAAGGTTTGGGGGGAAGCAGGACAATACCCATAATAGAAGTAAAAGTTGATTCATTTTGCTTGTTTTGTTGGGATGTTTTTTTTTAAAGTATCTTCTGGCTCAGGGACATAATATATACCAATTCCTCATGTCCCTGTTGTAAGGTAAATGAAAGAGTGAAGAGGAAATTATGTCAAGCTTAAAAACTTCTTTTCCTTCAGCACTCACTGTAACTTCCTATTCTCCCGTTTTATGATCTATTATTTTTAAATTAGCAACAGATCTTACTGATAGCTGACGAAACAGACAAGAAAAATACCCAAGATTTCATAAGGCAACATACTTTCATTTCCCCCTTTTCTCCTCCGCCACCAGAATGAGGAACTGTGATCAATAATGTTCCCCCAAAAATTCACAATTCATTCATTTTATTTAAAAATTACCATAGATTTAGTCAATACCATCTAAAGCCTGCAAAATAAACTCGTTAAAAAATAATTCATACTGAACAAGGTGGGGCAAGGAGAACATTGTCAAGTGCCCGTGCATAACAGGAGCTCTCCTTAAGCAGGTCTTGTTTATTTAAAAATCATAAATATTTGTAAGGTGGTAAATATCTTTCTATGTATTACAGGGATGGAATCTGCACCAGTTTTGAAACCATGAGTTATTTGTACCTTTGAATAATTTAGGTTACTTAATAATTTGAATGAGCTTTATCAAACAAATAAAAAATCTGAAAATTGCATCCGAGAAGATGATGAAAACATTCTGTGCGACATGATTTGAGTACTTTATCTCAGGCCATGGTACTTTCTTGACCATGACTGTTAGGCTGTTGGTGGAACAGCCAAAAAAAAAGTCACTGTTCATAAATAGCATGTTCAATACTCAGAGTCTGAGGTTTCTCTTTTAAATGGATACTTTTAAAAATATTTGATTTTAAAACCTGCATGTTTAAGAGATTAGAGCTCTGTAGAAAAATCGAATATGTAATCTGATGAATGATGAAGCACCTTATAGTAAAAAAGTAAAAAAGATTAAGTATCTTAGAGCAAAACTTGAGGATACAAATTACAAATGTAATCATTAACTTGCTCCCAATTTGTTATACAGTCACTTAACTCTTGCCATAAATCATTAGAACAAGAGATGTGTTAACTGAAATATAATTGTTTTATTTTTATAACCTCTGCACCACACTAAAAAGCCTAAGAAAATCCAGAGTTTAAGGGAGGAAAAAAGGGCAAGAACACTGAGAACATAGAGATGGGGAGGGAAAGGAGGATGGAATTAGAAAAAAAATTACATGGGGATTGGAGAACTGCAGTCTACAACTCTGTGTGTGGTACCACACCAAAACACTCTTAATTTTTCCGTTTCCATGATCTCTGATCATTAAAACTTTAAATTTACATTGACTACCAAGAAACCCATAGCTTAAACTCAGATTTTTCAAATACCTATTTGTGTACAATATTATAGTATGAAGAATTGTCTTTTACGTGAGACAAAAAAGACCATTTGGGGAGCTAAAAAAGCAAACCCACCAGTACAGTGCTTTTTTCTTTTTTTTTCTTTTTTTTTTTTTTACTTAGAAGTCTGTTAGTCTGTAATGCCAGAAGAAAATCATAATGAATAAACATATGTGCTCATCATGCACAGCTTGCCCTTCTTGATGAACTCTCAAGGTTCACAAAAATAGCCTTTGACTTATGTACTTTAATACCATTTGAAGAAGAGCCCTGCAAGATAATTAAAACCATGGTAATTCTACACTGCTAAGTGCAATGGTTTGGGCTGGGCTGGTCACAAAACCAAATAATAATAAATTACAGTCTAAAAATGGACTGCAATTAATACATTTTCAGCAGAGGTATCACTGCTGCGTTGTTTTTTTTTTTTGCCATTTTCATAGAAGCACATCTCTGAGTTGAACTGGAGACAGTATTTTGCATACAAATCAGGCTGAGGTTAAAAACAACATGCAAGGATCCTGACTTGTGTACAACAATGAAATCAAGAGCTATGATTTTATTATGTAACTGTTTGCTTCCAAGGAGAATAGATGGGGTTTTTTTGTAAGGGCCCTTCTCCATCACAGCTGACAGTGCTGTGGTTCACAGGGATAAACACAGCCCTGATGTGTCCTAAAGTAATGGCTTAGTAACCATTGCTCTCTGATATTCTGGATGTATGCTGTTGTCTCAACAGAAATTCCACTTTAAAAAAAACACCAAACAATTAATTTAATCTATTAACAATATAATTTATACTCCTGCACATTGCATTTAGCAACGCTCAGTGCTTGAATCTTACCTAGGAATCTGCAGGACTGTCAGACACCAGCCACCAAGAAGCACGTAGCAAGAAAAATGAAAAAATCTAGCTTGAGGAATTCCTTTCAGAAGTTGGTAACTTTATTCTCCAAACTTAAAAATAAATAAATAATAAAACAAGAAAAAAAGCCAAGTTTCAATGTCAAAGACTTATTTTCTGATTTGATATAGACAGAAGGAGGAATTAGCTTGCAACTCTCCTGTTCTACAAATGCTTTGCTGAAAAGAAGGCCCAGGAGATAATCAGTCGAGACCCATAGATCACTTTCCCCAAACTATTCCTCCTGCAGCTACAGCAACAGTCCCTGCTTCTCTTCTACTGTAACTTTAAAATATTTATTTCAGCATCTGAAGAGTTATACAGTGGGTTGGGGGTTTGGCAGTATCAAAAAGATCTTTGTGCCACAAATTCTTTTTTGAACATGCAAAAAAGAGTGTATTCTGTCCAGGACACATTTCCAATGCCTTTAAAGATTTCTACTTCCAGCTGTCAAAACAAATCTAGAAATGAAACTAATCTCTGTAAAAGTAAACTGTGTGTTCTTAGCTAGAATCAGATTCTTTACTTTCTGGTAGATCTTGCTTACTTTCATTCCAATTATTAGATATGAGAGAATATGGCTTTAATGACCTTTCATAAAATTACTTCCTCCTAGCAGCTATTTTTAAAGCTCAGGAATTAATTACAATTCTTGGTTACCTTATGTAACCAAGACTGTGGTTCCTAATGCACTTTTACACATCAGTTGGCAAGAATCTAAATGCCTTTGCTCACAATAGTGGCCAAAAGTTTGTTCCTAGTTATTACAAACATATTTTGAGAATATATGTTATTTCAGATTCTCTTCCAACAGCTAAAGCTTCAAGAACTGCAGTGGAAATAGAAACATTTATCAAACCTGGCAACCCCCCCCCCCCAACTTAAAAAAAAATAATTCTTTGCTCAAAATGTTGTTTGCAAGGAATAAAAATCCATCACAGATGTTTTGGCTAAACACCCAATCTAGTCACACTGCAAAGGTTTAATAAATGAAACAAAAATATCACGTATTTACTACTTTCTCCCTCCAGCAGGTCTATAAGCTCAGGCAGAGACTGGATGCAATTTCATTACAGAGTTTTTTAAACTAAAACCGCCTCCTGTCTGGATTGGCTGCAACAAAGAGATTTTACTTGTCTGAATCCATCCCTATAGGGAGGGAAATACTCCTGGAATGGTCAAGACTAAATCACTCTTTTTTTGGTTTATTTTTTATTTAACTCTTGAAATTAGTTCAGATGTCCTCCCTCCCTGTGTAATAGCATGTGACAGATGATACTGTTAAGTTAGGAAAGAAATAAAAGTTTGAAGAAAAAGACTTTTTTTTAACCAGCTGGCAGTGCCTGGCAGCCAGGACCCCTTTGAACAGGGTCCCGAGCAGCCTGAGCCAGCTTAGCCCTGACCTGGGTGGAGTTTGGACCAGATTACCTCCGGAGATCCCTTCCAACCTAAATTACTCTGACTCTAGTCTAATAACCAAACAGATACCTTGTCCAGGTATCATTTAAATCTTATTTGGAATTTTATATATATATATAATTATACATACACACATGAACAAATGCTTGAAATTGACCCAATTTGTCTTCTGAAGCCAGCTGTTGAATGTTTCTGATAGTACAACCACACATTTCCTGGAAGTTTCTAACCTATAAATAATATACATTAATCAAGTACTTTAAAGATTCCACACTAGCCAAATATTTACAGTTGCTCTACTCCCTTAACCTTACTCCCCCTATGACTGTTGGTAGTATTATTCTTGTCATCCAGCCTCTACTCTGTTTATGCAGCTGAATCGATGCAGTTATTCATCACATACCTGGTCTCCTGCACTGAGCTAACAGGCATTATTCGCTCTCTCTTACTACTTGCCCCCTCCTTTAATAATCAACAGATATTACATCTCCAAGTGCTGCTTAGAAAACTGCTTTGATTAAGTAACAGACTTCTTAGCACCTGGGCTATTTTCTTTACTGAAGTTTTTGAAGAAATTCTGGTTAACTGAACTCAACAAACTCCCCCCTACCTCTCCCTTGCCTCCCTGTACTTTAACAGGACAGCACGACCAAGAAAACTCAAGAGCACACTCAAAGTTCTCATTTTGTAAATACTGAGCGCTGGACTACACCCTGCCAAAGTAAAGCAGCAGTTCAAAGACATAATAGATCAACTACCAAAACCCAAAGCAGCTGCACCTGCTAAGTATCACAAGAAATCAAGTTACTTAGAACAGATTCATCACTTGCACATCATCACTATCTGTTTCTTTTCCATTTTGAGATATTTTATGGTATTTGTGTCATATATATTGGACCTATCCTGCCTTGCCCACAGTTCCCCCCTCCTCAATACTTCACATACAGGCAGCTACAGCCCTCCAAATTTTTTATTTTCTCATATGTTGATCTGTGAAATGCTTTCTTTCCATAATTTTAACCCTTTCCATAAAATGCCTTCTGCATCAGCCTCACTGCACAGCCTAAATGCATCAACAAGCTACCCACCTCCCTGCCACAGGATGTAAATTTTGACCCACGCTGCAACAGCCCCTCAGTTACTTCTTTACTCTGCCTCCCATCAACAGAAAAAAATAAAAGCTTGATGACTTTTTACAGATAGACTTCTGTGCTATGCGCAAGACAGTGGCAGAAATTCAATATATTTTTAGCTCATTTGAGACAAAATAGGTAGGTTGGCAAGCTAGCCAACACATCTGAGATCCAAAAATGACACTTATGTATAACATGCTTTTAATTATGTACAATGTCCATTAACACCTCTGTCACACGGTGGTTTTTATATCTGCTGAAAACAGGCTATATAGCTCAAAGATTTCGACTCCACATTTTACAGAAACACCCCGACACTGAACAGTAACTTGTAATTTAACCAAGTTACTTGTTACAGGCTTAACCAGTTCACTGAAATCTATGTGTATTTTCATCTTTACTTACTACAAATGCGCATTTGATTTGAGACCAGGAAAAAATCACTGGTTTGAAAGGGGAAGAGCTTACAGTGGGGAACAGACCACATTTGTTTCTGTTATGAAGTTACAAACACCATAATCCTACGCTCACTCCACAGGTAGTTCACATCGTTATGTAAAGTGATTGTGTTTTTAGTTTACAAGCTGCCGTACAGTCCACTCTTACTGTATTCCCACAGATGTGTGATTTAACTATGAAGGAACCTAGAAACAGACTTCTGCAATTGCTCTGATAAAAATTATCTTTGTATTTCTTGACTTCTGTACAGTATCAGAGCCGTAAGCACTGGTGAACTTCAGATAAGCCAAGCCAAATTTCTCAGGGGTTGTTTTCTGTATTCACATGTATCTACATATTTGAAAGGAATGGTCAGTTTGCCAGCCACCAGATTTCTACTGAAGTTTAACTGGGGAACAAGTGATGTTTTTCACTTTATATATATACACACAAGTCTATATATATTAAATGCATGTATTTATATATATGCACAAGTTATGCATACATCTATAAATATATATATATATATATATATCTCTGAGAGAGCTGGGACTGTTCAGCCTGGAGAAGAGAAGGCTGCGGGGAGACCTGATAGCAGCCTTTCGGTATCTGAAGGGAGCTACAGGAGAGCTGGAGAGGGACTGTTTGTCAGGAAGTCTAGTGACAGGACAAGGGGTAATGGTTTTAAATTGGAAGAGGAGAGATTTAGATGAGATATTAGGAAGAAGTTCTGTACTGTGAGGGTGGTGAGGCACTGGAACAGGTTGCCCAGGGAAGTTGTTGATGCCCCATCCCTGGAAGTGTTTAAGTCCAGGCTGGATGGGGCTTTGAGCAACCTGCTCTACGGAGAGGTATCCCTGCCCATGGCAGGGGGGTTGGAACTTGATGATCTTTAAGGTCCCTTCCAACTCTAACCGTTCTATGATTCCATATAGCTACATATTTGTTTAGATGTTTTTATAATTAAAAAACCCAACACCTTTCTGCATATTTGGCCTCAGATTTTTAAGGGCTTTTTTTAGGGTGTTTCCTTCCACCAGCTAGGGAAAATACGTCACTTCAACTAACATCAAATGGGGGGCACAGACATGATACCTATTCCAAACTAAGCACCTAAAAATGGAAACAGATGACATCAGTAAAGATCTGAAGATACTGACTTTTAGTTAAAATATTTGTGAAGACATTCATAGTTCAAAGATTCTACTTATCTTACCAAAACCTTAATGAACAGGTTGCATTAAGGGAAATGCTCCATTTTTTCCACGATGATTCACTACTGATGACTTCCCATACGCAGGCGTCCTGTGCAGCCCAGTCTGCTATATCTAACCTTAATACACTGGAGCGACCTTTTAGTCATTTCGTTTGTATGATGGGAATCGGCAGTTTCATTCCTGATCCCCAAGGCATTTCCAGGGCAATTGCTCTGCTACTCACCCATATATAATGCTTTCTCATTTCTATTTGCCATCATCATAGAGCATTTTGAGAACATGCATTGCACTTGCATTACAGAATGCTTGCCTATACAGGTTTTTTTTAATTACTGAAAGTATTTTTAAAATGCTTGGTCACCCTTAAGAAATATCAAGAAGAATCATTTATCCTGCACTAATAATTATCTTAATGTGTACATTTTTTTCACTCCTGCTGTGCTACAGATATAGAATAGCCACAGTAACTAGAGAAAATGATAATGACAGCACGTAAATACTCTAAACACTGTTCTCATTCACTGCTGCCTCCAGATGTTGAGCTTCATCCCAACAGACCTATAAGAGTCTTGGAACACAGAGACAAACATCTAATTTCTGCTTCAGCTTGTGATGGAAGAGAAAGGAAGGAAGAAAAAAAAATGAAGTAGTTTTGAGATTATGTTCAGTTAAATAATTACAGCATTCTAGGAAGGTAAGACATGACACATGTAACAACACTGAATTACCTGGAGTCCAAGAATCTGAACTACTTAAATGACTTCATAAAAATAGCTACATTACATAAGAGTATACTCAGAATAAGGAACTCCTCCCACAAAATTATAGGGTTTCTTTGCAGTCACTCAGTTTTTATCCCTGTATTTTGACACTTGAACCACAAAATTTAAGACCACTACATATCAACTACTCGTGGTGTGTGAAAATTCATTTCCATCCCATTGAAGGGCACCAAAATACCTACATTAAAGAACAGTAGATTCATTAGTTAAACCGGTAACACTAAGAATTACCATCATACTATATATTACTAGTTAAGGATCTTTTGAGAAATATCCATTCCAAATTTCTTCCTGGTATTTAACCTGGTTATTTTCTTTAAGCTAACATAATTGTTAATTTAAATTGGTGTAAATATAAAAGTGAGATTCCTTCCACTAATGATAATGTTTATATATAGAAGTCATTTTGAAAAAAGCAAAACTAAGGAATCCAAGGCAGATTCCCCTATAAGTTCTCCCCTTCCTTTCACACACTCTATGAGAGAGGACACGCCAAGGTCCACACCAAACTAGTGTTGTGCCAGGAGTCGGCAGCTTCCCAAACCACCTCAGCACCTCCATTCTACCATTGTTTGCCCCAGAGATGCCACTTTCATATCTTCCCATCTCTAGCTCTTTGTTTTCAGGAAAATCTTTATTTTTGAGACCACAGTTGAAAGAGCTATAAACCATCTAAAATGTTACTGGGTACAAAGTCACTTTCAAACAGACAGACAGAGCAACTGTGTAAATCAAATGGAGCTGACACAAGATGTATCACTTTCATCAACTCCTCACTAAATTGCAGTGGATCAGTATGTGTATTTAATTAACATATTCTTAAATTTCAAGAAGAGTTGATTACTATCTCTTCTAAAAATTCATCAGAACAGAAGGGTAACTGAATCCAGACAGGAGCACAGACATATCAGGCCATCAATCGCAGAGAGAACCAGAGATACTCACACTTCTGATTATTAAAAGAAAAAATAAGATCCATGCAAACAGCTGCACTTAAGCAACTGTAAGTATAAATCACACTAAGTATAGAGCATGCTGTAGGCCAAAGAAGATGTGTAAGAAGAATACCATATTGTGCCAGGTGCCCACAAGTGAGAGCAGCCCTTGCTGACCAGGATGGAGATAAACAGAGGCCCCACAGGTACCAGCAGATAAGCAAAATACCTTCCACAGTACATCCCTGCTGGCTGCCCACGCTATCCATGGTCCTCTCCAGGCTCCCTAAAGACGAAGCAGAGTAACTGGATACCTTTTCCCATTGATGCACAGTGTGCATTCTGAGCAGGGAATTGAGAGGAAAGAAAAGACAGAAACACCAACACCAAAACCACCTTCTCAGCGTGTCCATTACCTAAAAGCAAGTGGTTGTTTTGGATACTTTGATGTCTCTATAGGTATTAAAGGCGAGCAACAGTAATAGCCAAGCAAGTAACAGATGAACTATCAACAAAAAGAAATTTTCAGTTATACAGCAGCCTACAACAGCAAACCTGTTCAGGACCCCTTCATTTCATACATCTCTCTAAAGCCTATTCTAAGTGCTGAAGAACCTGCTGGCCTGGTGACGAAAAACTAGCAAGCACCAATCCATCTACCCATTTGCTGTCTCCATCTGCTGCCTACATTACAGTTTGTGTCACCTAAAACATCTCCTTTTCCAATGGCACAGTTCAGCAACCACACATAATGGTATATGTTTCACTCCAGTCCTTTCATTTTGCCAAAATAAGTTGCTAAAGAGTTAATATCATTCCTAGTCTAGTTATGTCTCTTCCAAACTATCAAGTGAAAAGTAGAAACCTCCCAGGAAGTCACCCTGCAACAGCTTTAATTTATATCAAGAAATGGTCTGCCAAAGTTATCCATCACTTGTAGTGATTCAGCAGGAGTTAAAGACTCATGTGAAGTCTCCAAACTCAAACTGACAACTTGGGTTAAAAAGAGAAAACAACAACATGAGAAAACAAACCAAGAACAAATAAACTGACTTATTTTTAAGTAAGATTTCACCTAAATTAATTAACTCCTCTTCGACATTCATTTGCACAAATGAACTCTGTTCCTTCTCTAGGACAGCCCAAAGCAGCAATAGCGTAAAGAACAAGGGTAGTTAGGAATCATTAGCAGTATTTGACATCCTGCAGGAGAGCATGGGAAGGTATCAACAATCCATAGCGTAAATTCAAAGTTAAACGCATGATCTAACTGCAGGCTTTTGATAAACTTCCAGTTATCTCCTTAATAGGAAGGGATCCCAACCTCTCAATCTGAAAAGAAAAAAACTCACATTAGGAAGAGGTTAACTTTTATAGAATCATAGAATGGTTAGAGTTGGAAGGGACCTTAAAGATCATCAAGTTCCAACCCCCCTGCCATGGGGGGGGACACCTCTCCCTAGGGCAGGTTACTCAAAGCCCCATCCAGCCTGGCCTTAAACACTTCCAGGGATGGGGCATCAACAACTTCCCTGGGCAGCCTGTTCCAGTGCCTCACCACCCTCACAGTAAAGAACTTCTTCCTAATATCTAATCTAAATCTCCCCTCTTCCAATTTAAAACCATTACCCCTTGTCCTGTCACTAGACTTCCTGACAGAGTCCCTCCCCAGCTCTCCTGGAGCTCCCTTCAGATCCTGGAAGGCTGCTATCAGGTCTCCCCGCAGCCTTCTCCAGGCTGAACAGCCCCAGCTCTCTCAGCCTGTCCTCATAGGATAGGCGCTCCATCCCTCTAATCATCTTGGTGGCCCTGCGCTGGACCTGAAGGCACTCTGAGGAAAAAAAAAAAATATTTCAAAAGTTAACTAGAAGACCAAAGAGGAAATCAAATTACAAACCAATTAGAATGACAACAGCTTATCTTTCCGAAAGTGGTTGTAAGTATCTGTGGATTTCAGTTTGACATCTTCCAGTTTACACCTTGGACAGGAGACTCAGGGCCAGGCTTGGCCTCCCCATTCCCCTCCACCCACTCCAGCTGTACAACTTTGCAACAGGACAGAACAAAATAGTTTAGAAAGTCATTCCAGAAATATACTGAATTACCCAGAAACCACTTTGTTTACTTTGGTCAATAAAACACTGTTATCTCTTTTACAATAGGCCACACTGTTTATACAAACAAAGTTAGCTTTCATGCATCAACCATCTATTTATTTAGCACCATCAGCTATCACTGTAAATCAATTTCTTTGCAAATGAGAAACACAGCTGCTGCAAAACCTACTTAAAACTCTTTCCCATATCCAATACTTGGACATGTAGCAGAAAATATGACAAGACCACAAAAAACCCCCGTAATTATCAGCAGCACATCTAGTGACGTGCTAGAACAATGTATCTTAAATTTTACAAGCATTTTTAAGGAAGAGAGGTCATCTGGTGTTTATGTATTACTTTTATATTTAAAATAAGAAAGTTGTAGTTAAATAGCATGACAAGAAATGCTTACAACTGCTATTCAAACCCGGTACTATTAGGAGGATACAGATGATACACAGCTAAAAGGTAACTCAAAGAATCTGTACTACAGGTTGGTTATTACATGAGTAACCTGCAAGGAAAAAAAGACCACGCAGTGAAAATGAGTACTGACAAAAAGTATTAAAAGGACAGAACTAATCCCTGATCAAGCTTGAAATTTTATGTAATTTTTGACCTAGAACAGTCACATGGAGAGATCTTACAAAGGTGAATTCACTCAATGCAGCCATCTAACAGGCTTGTGCCTCTTTCAGGTCTCCTGATGACTGAAGAGACTTTTAGAGACCACAACACCCTGCAAGCACCCTGGAATCTGCAGAACTCCAGGGGAAGCTCAGAAGGATCATGCTTCAAGCTCTGACATTAGTAGAAAGAAGGTACATGGAAGAAAAGTCATGGAGTTGAATGCACGTGACGCATTTAGTGCTGTCTGCTGTCAAATGCACGACAGCTTCTGAATGCTTTACAAGCAGGTGAGAAGTATGAGGTCAAGCTGTTGACTACAGCCATGACATCTGGTTCCAAACAACTGTCTGAAGAGACACACACTACTAAATAGCTGTTAGTGGGATTTTGGGTTTTTTTTAGTGTTCATATTCAGTGGTCTCTGAATGGTAAAGAACTACAGTGCATTTTCACAGGAGGTCTCATTAAATCACAGAAAAGCCTTCTGAAGCCCCAAGTCAAAAAGCTTAAATGTTTAGGACGAGACTGAAAAAATCCCGATGGCCTTCAAGTTTATTTGAAAGACGGATTACAGAATATTATGTAAGCCACAAATCTCAGAACTATTCCCCATCGTATTTACAAATATTATCAAATTTTACAAGATCATGAATTTTCATAAAAAGTGACATTTTCAAAAAGCTTCTCCTGCTTTAATCCTCCTCCTTTCTTTTGATAGGATTAAACGCTGAAATGACAGGCTGTTAAATAAGCACACTGAAATGCCAACTGTGAGGCATTTAACTCCATGTATTTACAAATTAATGTTTCACAGTTGCTTCAAATTTTGATATTATAGTTCAGTGTCTTCAGGCGACTCATTTCAGAAGGTGCTGGGCTCTATTTTCATTATTTCCCATTTTATATTCATATGCCACAGTACTGGAAAACCTTACATTTCCCTTAATCCCCTGATAAAGGGAAATTAGTTTTATGAAAGGCTGAGAAGAATTACTTTGCTTTCATAAGCAGGTATCAACCAACCTGCCTACAGCAATTTCAAGGTTACCATTAAATTTTCCTGTAAAAGCCCATATTCATCAAGATACCCATCATGGAAAGAAGTGAAGATCATGGCCTGTGTATGTGTATGCATACACAAAGACAAATTCAGAGTGCAACACTGAAAGATGGTCTTTCCCTTTAATTACTCCAGTGCTGACCACAATGTTCAGAATGAATTGGAGAAAACACCATGCAGAATTCCTAAAAAAGTGGAGGGATGCTTATCATAATTCTTTCTATTATTAGGTTCTTCAGAGGATATTTGTGTGCTCCTGAGACAACTGCTGCAAAAATATAATCCCATAAGCTACTAGATGTGCTGGTTTAGGTAAAAAAAATTCACTTTGCAGAATATGAAATGCAGTTTGTTAGTATTTACATAAGTGGGAGTTCCAAAAAACCCCCAAAATTCACAAGCCAACCACCACCACCAAAACCACCGTTACGAATACAAAACTGTGGCTACTCCTACAGTACCATCTTAGACCATGTATGAGCTGAAACCAGAATCAAGAAGTGTTTTCTATGATTATCTAGGTTGATTATTACAAGATCAATAGTGATTCTCTTGTTTTCCTGAGCTTCTATAAAAAAAAAGCCAACAAAACACAGACTTACAAGAAACCCAGCAGACACACTGCTAACTGACATTTCAGTGGGCACAACCATTCACAATTTTGACACAGCCATTTAATAGATACAACCATATATCTCATTACTTAGACATATCTAATTGTTTACCCCTAGAACACCTGTCTAGTAATCCAACGCTGCTAACGCTAATTACTACAACCTATCCACACGTAATTAAGTTTTACATTGCAATGCAGTGATTAACGTTAATTCCAGCAGCATGTACTACTAATTAAGATATTTAAGCATGTTTACATGTGTCACACGGGATATGCCAAATCACCTCGCTGAAGTCTTATTGATGTTTCAAACTGATTTGATAAACAGCTTAGAAGCCTGAGCCACCTTTGTATTATAACAGACACTTCAATAATGCTCCGGGTATCTTCAATAACCCAGCATCTTTTTTCAAAACCAATTTTGACACCTACTTCTATTTCATAAATAGTGGGAACAGATTAAAGTTTCCCCAAAATTCATTATGAAGTATTAAACCTGTTTAATCTTTTATCACTGCTACTAACATAATAAAAAGAATGAAAATGCCAGGAGTGTTGTAGAACAGTCTGAATCGGAAGATGTATTGTCACAGCTATGGGAGACTCATAAATTAGAAGCTTTTAAACTAGAACAAGTTTATCCCACTCTTCAACTCAGTCTGTCATTTCTCCTCTGTAGTTTACAAAGTTATTTATTCTAACAGCTTAATTATTACACACATGGACATTATAAGAATTTCACATTTGAAAGACAGTAGAAAGTATAGTGATCAGCTACCTTGTGGCTAACATTGCATTAGAGCTAAAAATCATAATTAATGACACAAGTAAACTTCTTGTTTGGAAAATACCACAATGTCTTGTCTTTATTGCTTCCTATTTAACTATTCACACAGTTACTGTTTCTCAGAAAGGAAACTAAGCTCCAATGTTAAGTGTGTTAGTAACACTTCTTGTTTCCTTGAGGTTCTTTGGCAATACTTGTGCTATTTAGCAGGATCTCATAATATTTCGTAACTTTACTTGCATATTTAACCTGATTTCCTACAGAAAGACTTCCATGATTTCACTCTGTTGAACAGAAGTCGAGAAATAAAAGTAGTTCCGCAAGTGGCTCATTTTCAGCTCACATATTCTACCATATCAAGATTTTTAACAGCAGGATCCTAAAATTAGGCTGCCTGTCTAATGGCCTAAAGTTCAAGGTGTCTGAGCACAGTGAAGTCTTCATACTAGCAGCAGAGCCAGAGAAGGAGCAGCTCTCATCAAGGAGTCTCTGCCCTCTGGCAGGCAATCTCTGAATGATGCTTAACGAAGGACTGCGATGTAGAGCACAGAACCCCCTTCTGTACATTGCAGGTTGGATGTCCAAAAGCCTAAGAAATTTTAAAAACCTGCCCTTTCATTTTAGACGCTGAAATGGAAGAGGAGTTCCTAGGAATCTCACCCTGAGAATTTTTCTGGAGTTTTAATAAGGAGCCATTCCACCCTCCACCACTTTAGCCCTACTGCCATCTGCTGTCACAAACACACTGGTGCCACACTGCCTGCAGTGTTTTCCTTATCTGTTAGAGCATAAAATAATACATTCCAGTATTGCTACTCAAAATTATCTAAAAAATAAGCACGAATTAATTTGTCCAGAGAAGCATAATGGTAAATAAGTGCACCACCACCTTCATTGCTAGAGCATCAGCCCTGCAGACACATGCATGGTTTCACATACAGCTTATCCCAACATGGGATCATTCACATGAGTAAGTTTTGGCAGGATTGGGTCCAGAGCCCAAAATTTATGTTTTTTTTTTTGAACACTGATAGTATTGGTTTTTTCTTGACAATTTTGGGAATTATTAGGAAAGAGTTAAGACTATGAACCAGCCAGATTACTATGGCTGAACTGTTCCTACCTTTTCCTCATGTGATCATGCGATAGGGCTTAAATCTTTAGATTATTGCAAACCAGAAAAAATTAAATAAAATTAAAATCTGCTGCATAGACCTTTGGGTTTTTTAGTCTGGTTTGAAAGTAAATTACCTAAATCTACCTACTACTTAGTGCTTCAATGAAGTCGAGAACCCTCCATATTTAAACCAACTCAGCAATTCCTCTCAGGAGCAATTGTTAACGAAGTCTTTTTAAAGCTTCTGGGTTGTTGTTTTGGGGTTTTTTGGTTTTGGGTTTTGTTTTTTTTTTTTTCCTTCCAATAAACACGTTATTTATTGCTCAGCATAAACCCAATTCAAGTTTATGACTACCACAACACTGCTCTACTGTGAAACTGAAAGGCTCAAAGGCTCTTTCGTACATCGCGTATTTTCTTTTTGAGAAAAAAGAAATTAGGTAACAGTCATCCTCACACACACACACGGCAGTTTGTAGGCTGTATGCTGCTAAACTCATGTTATCAAGTATGATAGCAAGTAAAAGAATAACATTTCTATATTTGCAGACATTTGTAAAAGTCTTTTTCTTTAGCAGACAGGGTAGGATTCATACGCTTGAGAAAGTTTTCACAAAGAGCTGGGGAAAAGTAGGCAGCCAGTTCCATGAGCTACCCTCTGATCACACGTTCTCAGCACTGACACCAGAAGGAAATATGCTACTCACCAGCAAAAGGCAGGTGAATCTTCCCCACTGGTTTCTAAACATTGCCCTACTCAAATATAAGAACACTATAAAAATGCATCTTTTACATTATTTGTTTTAATGCAGATGGACAGTTGACAATATGGTCAAACCATGGACATTTTCAAGCACAGCTGTGATAACTGAACATGATGTTATCTATACATGTCAGTTCGTCAATGAAAGACTTAAAAGTAAATAACTGTTCTGTTTTGATTATCCCATTTGATTGTCTAAAAGATATACTCTTTCTAGACAATGTATTAAGAGCAGAAGACATACCACAATATACAAAGATTATACCCTTTTTTACCGTTTTAATAGAACTTCTTGTTTTTTCTTCCCAAACGCTACTGCTCAGCTCCATCGTGCAATGAACATTTGCTTCTTTCTCATAGGATCCAAACATAAGTAACCTGCAATAGAAAAACCTATAGTAAGAATAGTAATGCTATTACATATAATCCAGACACCATATCAAACTCACCATTCTGCATTTATACACTCTCTCATGATCAACGTGTACACAGAGAAATCCACACAGAAAAGATTTCACAGACTCAGCTTTTCACCAAAGGAAAGACACTGCCACCCTCTAGTGGAATAAATATCAAATATCACTTAATTCTTGGCTTTGGCTTTTGGTGGGGGCTTTTGTCTTTCTCTTGGTTTGTTGTTTTTTTTTTTGGTTTTTTTTTTTTTTTAAAAAAAAAACAAAACAAACAAGGTGTTCAATCAGCAGACTAGCATTTTTCCACAAAAGAACAACTTCTCTGTTTTTTTGTTGTTTTCTTTTTTCCTTAAAAAAAAGAAAGAAAAAAGTTGACAACAGCCACAAGAGTCTTCCACTCTACTCCTAAACTTCACAATATACTGCAGCTCTTCTTGGTTCAAGAGAATGTTACTGTAGACTAAAACTCAGTTTATTGCTGCTTACATTTCCTTTTCACTGAACTGGAATCCTCCATTATCTGTAATTTTGTGTAACATTTATCAACAAAAGAGTGGTTCTTTGTGCATGATATCCCAGTCCAGAAGGCTACAAAGCTTTTCAGATAGATATCAGTACTATAAAAGAAAAAGAAAAAAAACAACAAACCAACCCAATAACCTTTAGGCTACAGAAGGGCAATGAAGCTGTACACAGCTTATCTCGCGGTAACTGGAGGCAGATAAATAATTCTGAATAAAAACTTGAAAGTAATCTCTCTTTCAAAAGACTTATTAGTTTTTAAATCCCTCCCCCAAACTTTCTATATACATTGGACAAGGGCACTTTGTAAGCTTCATACAAAGTATCTTATTTTTGATTCCAAGGTATTACACAATTCTTTAAAAGATACAGATAAAACTTGTCTGAAAAACATGTCAATTTTCAGTATTTATCTTGATGATGTTAAGTAATGCTTCTAGGTTAAATTTTTATGACCAAACAGTTGCCAGCCTTCCAGATGTCAGATATATAATAAACATACTTTGAAAATTAATTAAAACTATTGAAAACAACTTTCACTAACAATTAGAATTGATAGAATTAAGCCAATCCCAAGGGAAAACAGCTTTCTAGCTATGCCAGCTCTCTAGCTTGCGCTGCAGCAAGAAGAGCAAAAGTAAATATTTCTTTATTATGTCTCTCTCTGAAGAACTTGTTTACCTGTTTTTCAGTTGAATGTCTGAACGCATCGGGGAGGTGAGAGGGAAAGATCACATTTGAGAGGGTACTCAGCACATTTGCTTTACCAGGTGTCAACTGGTTTGAGTTCAGAGTTTGAAGCTCCATCCTGTGACCTCCATCTCCAGATGTGAAGTCTACCTGCTCTAGTGAAACACCTCTAACAGCCCCACAGCCTCCCAGCCAGACCTTCAGCACTCATTTGTCTAGACACTATGGATTTGATTACTGTAAACAGAAATCCACCCTCAGAATCAACTGATTAAATACTTTGTCTGGACAAGGCTAAGTTTGTCGAAGGTTACCTGAACTGACAAACTCATGCCTTCTTTGTTTGTTTTTAAGCCATCCCCAGCAACCTTCTGGTTTTTCTGTTCTGCTTCTAAGAGTTGCTTTTTCCTAACAGTTTTTTCCCCAGTTTATCCATCCCACATGGATATCATGCAGGTCATTAAAGCATCAGCTGCATACATTTCATCTTCTAGTCACCTAACTTCACAGAAATTCAGAGGGCTGGAGCACCTCTCCTACGAGGGCAGGCTGACAGAGTTGGGATTGTGCAGCCTGGAGAAGAGAAAGCTCCAGGGAGACCTAACAGCCCAGTAACCTCAAGGGGTCATCCAGGACAGATGGGGATGAGGGAGTAGAACATCAGGACAAGAGGTAGTGGTTTTAAACTGAAGGGAGAGATTTAGATGAAATATGAGGAATAAATTCTTTCCTGTGAGGGTGGTGAGGCACTGGAACAGGTTACCCAGGGAAGCTGTGGCTGCCCCATCCCTGGAGGGGTTCAAGGCCAGGCTGGATGGGGCTTGGAGCAACCTGGTCTGGTGGGAGGTGTCCCTGCCCATGGCAGGGGGGCTGGAACTCAATGATCTTTAAGGTTCCCTCCAACTCAAACCATTCTACGATTTTAAGTAGGGGCAGGAGATGTGAGCAATTATCCTCAAGGTAGACATAGTGGTAGAAATTCTCCTCCTTGCTTTGCAAAGGGGAGGGAAACTGAGTGTAACAGAGACGTGGGAGGAAGCCAGCAGTGGAGCTAATAGACCAGAGACACAGCTACAAAATGCAGTTAGAGATTCAGAGCGATACACAAACTCTTCAGGGAATTTTCCAGCAGTACTTATTGTCCCTCTAAAATATCAATGCAGCAAGCTATTTAGCTGTTTTGTACTGGTGGCAACTAAGACAGAAGAACAAGGACAGGAGGTAGCTCACAAGAAGAAGAAAACAATTTTCAGCCAGAACCTCAGTGTAAGAGTCAAATAGAAAACAATTAACCATAATGAGATTTTTACCTTAGGTTACCAACACGGAGATTGAACAAACATACTCTAGGACAACAGAACTACACATTTGGACTTCAAACAGCAGCACTGGCCTGTGGATGCTTCATGCTGGAGTTTGGAATCCAATTTCAGAAAGACAAAGGGGAAATTAATAGCCACTACACTAAGGAAGTTTTTGTGTGAATAATACTTCCATTAATATGCAAACAGAGGGTGTATTCTCTAACACAGCTGCAGATAAAGACTGACATTAAGATTGTGTCACAACATATCCAAACAACTGGATATTGAGGAGATATCTATATCCTACAGACTTAAAATTTGTAAATTGCTATGAAAGGATGTATGAAAGATACCTTAAAACAAAGTTTGTAAGCCCAGCTATAAGCAAATCAATAAGAAGTATGATTAAATTACCACCTAAGTAATTAAAACATGCACACAGAAAGCGATTTTCTACTCCTTCCCCAGTTCTAAACCGGATGGTTCCTTGCAGCAAGTGGGCACAAGGTAGACGAGCATGATTCAAGACAGTAGCCATAGATATGAACAGTTGCTTGTGGCCATCCTACTTCCAGTCTGAGAGCTATGAGGACTCCAAGGCATGAAGTGTTTGTCCCTCCAAACAGAGTAACAGAAGCAGGTGGAGGCCAGGGTCACCTCAACTCCTGAGCCAAGCCAAGAACTTCAGCAAGTCCTTATAGTCTTCCGGAAAGGAGGATGAATAACAAGACTATCGATTTTCTTGCTCTTTGTAGGATGATGCTGAAGTGCTGATCTGCAAATCTAAGAAGGATCTGATATGTGCAGGCAAAGTACATGACAACCCTTAGTAACGTATTCTTTGTTACCAGGTACATAAATTGAACAAGCTGAATTTATTTCCTTTAAAGTCCATTCCTTTTTTTTTTTTTATTATTAACATTATAATTATTATTTATTACAACTGTGGCCTCTTTGCAACACACCCCCAGTGATATCTTGGCGATATTACACAGTGTTAAGACTCCGGAACTAAAGAGTATTTAAAAAAATTCCTTTCCAACCCAACAACCAACTTAAGGTAGTTATTTTTGGCCTTCTTATAATGAAAACGAGCACACTGCTGGACTGGAATTGGAGACTACCCATAAAAAGAGATCACGACTTGCCTTACTTGGTACAAGCAGAGTCATTTAGTATTCTCGGGTCATTCACAGAAAACATCTCACAAAGCCAGGGAGACAGGTAAACAGTATTTTTATTACAAAAAATAATAATAAAAAAATCACTGCTGTGGCCCACACAATCCTTCGAAACAGAGGAGGATTTTCTGGATATCCGTAGTGCTGGTAAACCACGTTATAGAGCAGTTACAGCTCACAAGCACTCAAACAAGGGTACAGGGAAAAGAAAGTGAGAAAGGGAGCTCATATGGTAATAAAAGCAATGAAAAGAACAGGTTAAGAAAAATAAAAAAATCTTGCTGCAAACCAGAGTTTAGTTCATAAAGAGCCATGACTAGATCAAAGCCTAAGCACTACTAGGATAAGATCTAACATAAACCAAGAACTAAGAGGTCTGACAAAAAAAAAAAAAAGAAAAAGCCCCAAACAAACCAAAAAGCCCACACACCTTTTCTCCAGCTTTACAGAGAAAGATTTTCTCTCCAATAAACAAAGGAAGTAGACTATTTCTTTCGATTATTTTGTTCAAGACAAAGACAATAAATAATCCCTTATAAAAGTTATTTGGATTGATTTAAGTAAGACTGAGTGAAACAATTACTCCCCTTTGCTTACAACACAATACAATAGGGTAATTACAACATTTATTCTGCCCCGGAAAGAGATTCATAACTTGGTGTGCCAAAAAAAACAACAAAAAACCTCCAAAAAAAATCATAAGGCCCAGATTAGCTTGTCACGAGGCAAAATTCAAATAAAAGGCAAATACATGCACCCACACGCAATGCAGACATGTCTCAAAAGTAACTGCAACCTTTGTTTGTTCATTTTTGCTTTAAAAAAACACCATTTCTTTATTACAGCTCAACTGTAACACCAAAGCTGCAACTTCTTGAAGCAAAACAGGCCTACAGCTGTAACTACTACAAACTTAAGAAAAACATGTACTTGCTTAGTCAAGATTGAGCAAGACCACAAAACATACCTTGTACATTCAATTAGCGTGACTCTCAGTCGACCTTCTGTCAAGAGAGAATCCTGTATACAGAGGTCTCGATCTTCATATTCATCGGGTGGCAACACTTGAAATGGAAAAAATGGCTTGAACCTGAAAAACATAGAAGAAAACCATCTTAATTCAAATGATGTAAACAATACTAGCACAAATTTTAAAAGAGTTAACAGGATTACAATAAATCTTTAACACTCCTAAAAAGAAATATCTCCCATTTCTACATATTCATCTGTCAAAAGGCACAGGTAGGAGCTACTAGAGTTTTTGAATGCAGAAGATTGGAGAATATCCAAAGATTGCTTCACAGGAATAAACTGATTTTTTTAGTTACATTTACTAATGAAGATAATGTTGAGAAAACAGGAAGCTGGTCACATCAGCGTATGTGTTTAGGGTTGCATACATGATTTAACGCAAAAGTCCTTTTGCAGTAAATATCTTATCAGGTCTTATATATATAAATATCTTATCAGTTCATCTGCATAAAACACCACAGCATGGAAAGGTGAAAATATACTAAAGCATAAAATTTCATGACACTGCTGTAGAGGACTAGTGCATCCTAATGAACAGCACACTTCTGTTACACAGATCGAAAAACTTCTCTCGTTTCATGAAAAACATCCAGTTGCTCTTTTCAGCCAGTCATCTCACAATAAAATAAAAAGCCAGGTATTCTAAATATTTACCCTTGAGCTTTACTTCCCTCATCACAGGATGTGATTCACGGGAAAAGCAATTGATGTTCAAGATACGAAGTGTTTTACACACGTTATCTCACCACATAATTCACTCTCTTGGATTAGAATAGGCTGAGCTATAAATACCCATTTCATTTTTAAGTGATAGTGCTTCGGTGTCGGACACAGGCGGGATCTGAGGGAGGAAGGAGGGGGAGAGGCTGCATGGCTGCAGCCCCATCACATGGCAGACACACACGCGATCCTAACAGCAAGGGCCACAACCCTGCCAACAGAAAAACAGAATGGAATCTGCACTAGTATTTACACAAATAATTTGGAAAAAAAATGGGTATTCCTTCTTTCCATTTTTATTTATTGCTCCCATTTCCTAGCACTGCCCCATCCCTTGGTTTCCATCCTCTCTCACTGGCACGGTCTCGCAGGGATTACTTTTGTGTGGAAGCTGTAGGAATAGCGGGACACAAGCCCCACTGCCTGCAGGATATATCTGCCATTTCATGAGAAAGAAGTCTTTCTTAAGTGCTGTTTGCTCAACCAACAGAGGCATCTGCTTGTCACATTCGGAGATCACAATATGTTCAGGAAACAGTCACACGGATCTCAACTGAAGAGTTTCACAAATTCAAATAAATAATTAAGCGCCCTTTAACTGTCGGCACACTCTTCAGGAGGGAGCCCAGCGCTCCGACTCAAGACACTGCATTTCTGTACGAACACCAGCCTCCTAGAGCCATGAGAAAGACATTTCTTTTGTTCTCCCTGTGAATAAATACAACTCAACACTCCAGTTATTTTCCTGAAATCCAATTCAACTTCTAACTTTAATTCGCTTCCAAGTTTCTCGCTCATTAACTCTTCAGGAAGAAAACAAAACTGTTTTGAAATTGGTCAAGTCAAAATATTAAATTTAACAAAATATACTTAAACTGAATTGTTTAAATCTGTATATGAAAAATATGAAAACGGATAAATCAAAGCAGCCATAGTTTAGGCTTATGAGTACACCAATAAACAACCAGCCCAAAACAGGGTTGTGTGTGTCCTAACTGGTTTGTCATTTCGCTCAATCTTCTTTACAGTTCTTGAATTATTAAAGGAATAGTAAACATCACAAGAGTGGGAAAATACCACCAAGACGACCCTGCTGTTTTCAAGCTCCAAACTCCTAAGACTTGTTGTCACCCCAGGGCCTGGCCACATTCTCGCTCAGAGCCGCCTGCAGCCAGCACAGCAAACACCTCCCCATACACTGCTCACTGTAAGGGCAAACAAGGCTACCCTCTTTTTTTTAGGAATTATTTCCGTCCCCCTTGAAACACAGATTTGGGTCATTTTGTTAGGCAAAAAAAACCCGATCAGTTAGGTAACCACACTGGAAAATAATACCAAGTTTTGAATGACTAAATACTTGTACTTTTTTATATATTTTTTTTCAGCACAAATAAACAACTTTTCAGTTTATATCAGCAACTGCCCATACACATTCTTTCAAAAGCATATTAGAATAAAATATTTCTATGAAAATGACAAATAATGACAAGCAGCACTCAGTGAGCTATGAAGATTTCTGGGGGATAGGAACAGAGAAAGAACAAGGATCAAGTACCACCCCAGTAACCAGAGAAGTCACCCTCACCTCTCAATATCTGCAAATGCCAGGCTTAATAGTGTGGGTATTGATGAGGCCTTTCCCTTACACACACTATAAAACAGCCCAAAGGCTATTTAACAAAAAATTCAAGCCTGGACAAATCTATTTTCAATATTAAAAAGAAGCAATGACAAAACAAAAATGCAAAATATCCAACTAAAATATTCCCATAAGGATGCAGACATAGTATCTACATATTCCAACCAAAAATGTCATCTCTCAAGTAGCTTCCAAGAAAAGTGTTAAGTACAGGGCACAGTGAAATCTTTTGCTACAGCAAGGAAAAAAGAAATAATCCTCAAAATAGGCCCTTTTTTTCCTTTAGATTAAGATATAATGTTAACTACTATTTTGATTTCTATTTTCAAAGTATTTTTTTAAATTAACAGAGCAATGAATGAAAGAGGAAACACTTCTAAAACACCAATGCAATTAGATACAGTAACACGGAAAACAGTGTGTGCTGGACTTCCTACAGCACTAGGTAAATTTTCTACAAATATAGGATAAATAGCAGTCTCAACAATGTTTTGAATTTATGACAATTATTACCACCAAAACTAATTTGCAAAATCCCTGGCAAAACACCCTAACGCATTTTCATTGGCATTAGAAAGACACAAATAGCTAAATAACCCACTTGAAACATATTTGTAATGTTTCTGTGCTGCTCTGAAGCTTAGCAATTTTATAACAGAGTACTTATCTATTTAAGGTAATTTACAAAAAGTTTGTACATTTCCAAAATGAAACATCAGACAAATGATTGTTTCAAGTAGATTTCAATTGTATATTGAGTGAAATGTTGACAAACGGTTTAATAAATACAATATAAACCAAATCTATTTGGAACACTGTCCTGCTGGGAACTGCTGAATGAACACAGACCCCGACGGGGACAGTGGGTGACACATTGATCCCTGGTGGTGTAAAACCCCACGTTGGCCACCTGCAACCCATGCACGGAACAGTGAGGCACCGCAGGGTCTCCCATCGTTTTCCCCAGTGCAGGGACATCCTGTGAGCTACCCTACCTTTTATAAACAGTCACCAACAACATCAGACACTCCGGGGAGTGCATTCCTACAGAGCCATCGCTGCTGCAACCGTGTTCAGTGCAGCACAACAGCGAGTGATGTTCCCCTCTCTGCCGAGAAGTCAGATTCCCCACCTCTGCAACAGCTCATTTTCCTCCTTGAAAACAAGCCCGTTGCCAGACAAAATGCAATCGCCAAGTACGTTTTACAAAGTGCTTACAGTAGAGACAACAGAACACACTTTTCATATGAAAGCTGTATTTCATCATATTAAAGAACCAAGAGTAGGCTTTTAGCTAATAATGCCAATAAAACAATTCAGTGAACGAGACACGATAGTAACTCTATTCCCAAACCCTGCAGACTACAGTAGCTTCACTGACTCAATGTCCTCATGTGCCAAACTTTCCTATGTATAGGAAAGGTAAGTTTCCCGTCATCCTGGGTTTGTGTTTATAATGTAGAACATTATTAAATACCATGTGTAAATAACCTTGCTGTAACTTCTGTAATAGTTTTAAAAGTGTATTTTGCTACCCCATAAGGTTTAGTCCACCAATAGATGTCTTAGAGAAATTCATTACACTGGTGAAAAAAAATAAAATAATTGTGTAGCCTACCAGTAAGCCTCTATTCAAAAAAATCTTTAAAGAAACCTTGACAGCGAAATAAATGCCTCAGTTAATCTCAGCTTGTCTCTGCCCTCATCACAGCAGCCATCCCAGGATCTGGTCAGCTCTGGTAGGAAGCTCTTGGGAAATGAAGGCTCTCACTCGGTAAATTCTGAACAAAGGGTGGTTGGTGGTGCTGGTGGGGAAGTGATTTCTATTTGGCTGTCTAGATCTTTATCACTCATCCAGTATTCTCAGATTCTTAACTTTAACCTGTAACCAGAAAAGTTAGTTAAGTAAATTGGCAGACCTCCATCAGCAGAGAACGAGCCCGTAACAAATGGTTTGCAATCAGTTCGTTCCCTGCTGCAGCCCAAGAAAAAGGGTTTAAGCCACAGCAATGACATGGAGAAGCGTACGAGTTGCTCCTGACAATACAACAGTTGAGAAAGTTACCAAGAGGCACTTAAAAGAAATATAGCACCTTTCTAAATACTGCTGAGCTGTTACCAGGTTATCAGAGGCAGATTTTCATTGCAACTCTAGCAGACCCCTTTCCAGCGGGGTCTAATGCTGCCACCTCCTCATTCAGCAAGGTCAAAAAGCAAATGTCACCAACCCTTGACCTATAAAGCAGGATTACACCAATCCCATCCATATATCGAAAAGCCTCCTTCACAATTCCAAACCTGTGAAATGATACTAAACCACTATCAGAAGAAAGATTTTGTGGGGGAGAGCTTTTACTGTCTTTAAACTGTATTTGTCAAGCCTTTGTAAACTTTCCATCTCTTCCAGAGAAAGAAAATAGGCACATCATACCTATATGAGAAAATAAACAGCTTACACTGCTCTGCCCAAAAACCCTGCTTGGATACAGCACGCTGTTAAAAACAGTCTTTATAAGTGCCTTATATTAGATGCTTATGTGTGTTTCAGTTCATTTTTAAATTACCAGTCTTCCTCCACAAATTTATCAGCTCGTTTGCCCAGAACTCTACAACTCAAATAGCACACCACAAAGGAAATATTAAAAATCAGCATTTTAACTGAATAATATGAATAAGAAGAGAAATGGCAATTAAACTTCATGTGAAATTTTAGCAAGAGGAAAAAATTCAATAAAAACAGTATTTAAAAGAAGCTGCTGAGTAGCAGAAGTGTTTCTCAACATATACCACAAGACACAGAAAAAGTCATTTCACAGGAAGAATTCAGTCAGATGACTACAGCGGAATACACTTCAGAGAAAGTTACCCAATTAATACACAGGATTAAAGTTACACTAAAAGTAGTGTAACATAATACTGAGCTCTTCCACAAAACCAAAAATGTTTCCAGCCACTGCACACAGTCAGTGCACCCCCTTCATGTGAAAGGCTTCCACGCTCTACTCAGGCCACACTTGAGGGTCTCATTCACTCTCCTCTCATCACCACCTCGCTCAAAGTCTAGATCAAAATTGCAAAAAGAAAAAAAAAAAAAAAAGAAAAAAAAAAGAAAACAACAAAACAACAAACCACAAAATCCAAGCCCAAACAAACAAATCAAGGTTGTTCCCCTCATTAGGGGTGTTTTCAGTCCCCAGATAATGCTGTTTTTCCTGCCAGTTGCCAGTTCTGTAGAGGAGGAACCCACGTACTTCGAACTAGACTAATCCGGTGGTTCAGTTTTAGAAATGCCTGACCTACATTCCCATTCATTTGTATTCACTATTCTATGATTGTTTCGTGGTCCTTCAGCCAACTTTAACAGAGGACAGGAGTTTTTAATACCTTAGTGTAATTAACTATTACCTAAATTAACTGCTCCCACAGTACTAACTACAATATCTTTAGTTGCATGAGGAAATCCATTAAGAACTGGGGGGAAAAAAAATAAAGTATCAATTTATCTGGCAAAAGATAACCAAGCACTTATGTGTTTCTCTTCATCGCATCTGTTAAGAATATCCAGAATTCTGGTTAAAAAAAAAAAAAGTAAATGTTAAGAGCTAAACACAGACAGGAACAAACTTCAAAAGCTCTCAGTGCTCTATTTCCTACTTGGAGGAGCAGAAAGACTTACAGCTTCATTCCTAAACACAGGAAGAGGCTACGATTTTGTAGAGTTTTTGCTGAGAAGTGAGAACACTCTTCTAGAATAAGTTCTGGGAAGAGTTTTAAATTATTCTCTAGTTTGATATCAGCTTGATATCTAAAACTGGCCTAAAAATTACAGGATCTGTTTAAGACCGTATTAATCACTTTTACTACATGAATTCCAGCACTGCTTTACTATCATAAAGATTAATTATTTTCAGGTTTATGAATTTTTAATCATGTTACATTAACTGAACATTTAAATCTTAATAAACAAGGCAAAAAGATACAAATCTCAGAAGAGTCCACCAGCTAAAAATGCATCTTTAGCATAAAGCTTCTTTGTAGACAAGTCTTAGAATTAGGTTTACCATTCTTAAGTAAAAATTAAATAAAAATTTAGAGTTGGGCTGTGTTTAGTAAATCACCAATTCACTTTTGTAAATGCAATTGTATTTGAACATTCTAGTATCTGAAATATATTTGAAAGAATAACTGCTGAATTTATTTTCAGTTTTGGGAGCACTCGAAAGATTCAATTAACATCAGAAGAGGTTCAGTCATTTTTAGATTGCCCTTTTAATCCGATTCACAATAAGACAAGTCATAGGCTTGTAAAGTGTATACATTTCAAAAAGTGATATTTTCAAATATTAAAAAGGCTTCTATTCTTAGATTGTGTATGTAATTTAAGATCAAGTTTACATCTACAAAAATACTAAAATATTACAACCCACTCCTAAAGAGGCATAATCACATTAATAAGATTTTGAAAGTACTTATCAGTAAACATTTAAGTTAGTGCTAGGTGTTATATGCAAACAGCTTATAACATTCTTTACATTGAAGATATAAAATCAGAACTCATCCATATTTGGAAAAAGATTACTAGTACTTTCTTGGTTTTGTTTTTTACTTCAAGCAGTACCCCCATTGTATATTTTGCAAAAGCAATTCTCCCATTTCCACTGATTTCACAAGGAACAAAGCTGCAGAACTGTGTCAGTATTTACATTCAAAGGACTTCCATAATTCAAACTCTTCTTTTTCAGTACAGAAATCTACCAATTCCAGCTTTACCTAGGCCCATGAAAATACAGCTTACAAACCACCTCAAAAAAACATTGCCATAAGAGAGTAGGTTTATTTTCTAGGAAATTTTACTGAAAACTGCAAATCAGTTCTAGCACTCCACCCACTGCGTTACAGGATATTCTGCTACAGGCATGTGGGAGGCTCAGACACATAAGTTCTCAATATATGAACAGTCATTTTTAAAATCAAGACCTCAGGGAAAAAAAAAAAAAGCAAGGATTTTATTATTTGCTTTTCTTTCTTCAAAGATGTTTAGCATATTTCCAGATTCTTACACTACAGTCTTTCTTATGGTGATATCAGTACCTCTGAAGTGTCCCTCGAATCAGACACTCAAGAAAAACACTTTTAAAACTCTTAATCCCATTCGACAAGAATAAATAAAAGAACAAATGTAAATAGTTGAGTAGGTCCTTCCAAAAAAGATAGATTTTCTTCCTGCTGGTATGACAGAATTTATTGCAAATACAGCAAGGAGAATCTTAAAGATTTGCCGTTGCTGTTTGTAGTGAACTGGCCACAGGTCAGAAAGAAATTTTGAATAAGGCTTATTAAAACTACTTTCTTATCAGCACAAAAAAGATCCATTTGACTACACACAGAATTTTTTGCATTTCATGAATACTTGTTTCTCAAATTCAAAATTCCATAAAAACTGACATCATTTAGTTAACTTAGTGCAGTCAATGCCTGTTTGATCTCCAAGTTTTCATGCTTGGTTTTGTTGTTGTTGTTGGCGTTTTTTTGGTTGTTGTTTGGGGCTTTTTGGGTTTTTTTTTGTGGGTTTTTTTTTGTTTGTTTGTTTTTGTTTTTAAGTTGTATGTGACCTGGCTGAAACCAACTGTTGGTTCGAATTAAGAGAAAGAGATCAAAATCCTGCTATATTTCAGTCTCAGACAGGCCAAAGACAAAATCTCCCTGTCTAGCCAGAAAGCCTGAATCGTTGTGGCTCTGCTCCAAATGGAACAGAAGATGCAGAACACACTCCTGATCATGTAGAGCTGGCAGAGAGGCAGCTGTGGTTCAGCAACCGGCTTTTAGGTATTCAAGGAGAACAGCAGCAGGGGGAAAAAAAAAAAGAAAAAAAAAAAAACACAAAAAAACCCCCCAAACAAATCCAAGCCACCAGAACACTCTACCTTTAGCCAATTAGAGATTGGTTCCAGTAAATAAGGAGGTTTCAAGTCTTTCCACAAACATCATCTCTCTGCAATCCAGGTCAGAGGAAGATGATGTTGATGTTCCAACAGAAGTCTAAACTCTGTACATGACTCATTCACTGAGCTGGAGTTTTAGTCCTCTGCTCTAAACACTAGCTATGTCCACAGGAGAACTAATGACATCCTCTTCAACAGAAATGACTGTCTCACTGCTGAAAGCAGTCTGACAGCTGTAAACCAAAAGTGAAAAAAATATCTGTATCTGTTCTGAATTGTAGACACGATAGCTTTCCAAGGCTTATCCTCACCCCCCCCCCCCGGTTAGTTTTTAAAATGCTCAAACTACAGAAGCTTCTCCTCAATCTACATTTATCTAGCCAATTCTGACAAGCAGAAGATAGTTGAATTTACACCCATAATGTCTTTCAAAGCGGTGGAGAGAGATAGACTATCTCAGGATTAGTAATACCATTTTCAAAGCTGAGATGACTGACGGTTCACCTTAAAATTGCAAACAGCAGTAACTAAGGATCTATTTTACAGACAGCTCAGCTGTTCAGACTGCAGTGGCAGGGAGGGCACTGCTGGGGACACACCGTGGCACGTACTTGCCAACTGTCTCCCAAGCAAAGGTGTCACCATTTGTGAGTCACAGCATTTTATATTAATAAAATAAACAAGCAGGGTCATATAATGCAGAAGCTCAGTCTCAACAGGACCTGTGGCACCACTGCTGACAGTCCAATACAGCTTGCAATATTCATTACCAGGAAGGCTTCCTGCACTTTGCAAATCCTGCATCACTGATGGCAAGCTACAGTTGGGAGTTGTGATTACATCTGAAAGAAGCAGATGCTCAAATTACCATAATCTTCTCCCACCATCCCTATAATGAATTTGAATATTGTGTCTAATTTGCCCTTCTTTCAAAGCAACACAGGGGAAAAAAGAAGAAAAAGAAAATATGCGTTTTTGTAGCATTGTTTTAAAACAATACCATTGACTAACATTGCTGTTCCCACCCCACCTCCCCCTGTAATCCACTGGGCTCTTTGCTTGGCAACATTAGAATTTGTTTTCTTTATTCTACCATATTGCATTAAGTTTTATTAGCAAGTATGCAGAGTTATTATTTAAAAAAAAAACAACAAAAAACGACTGTTGAAATTTTCAGAGTTACACTGCACTATTTCCACTGTTTAATTACTTAGAAGTTATTCACTAAGCCAGATCATTCACAGGGGTGATTCAAACATCACCACGAAGCCTTCTGCAAGACTATGACCTTCCATTTCTACTCTTCCTATATTAGCTCAGGCAAACAGGAATAATGGTTTAAGTCATTTACTACACAAGTGACATTCGTGTAAAAGTTGATTTTAGTTCACTACACAATGGCTTAAGTTTAAAATACTCCGTGAATTGACAGGACATTTTTCAAAAGTTTTAACATCGTTTATAGCATTTTGCATAGGTGGCATTAGAATCTTCATTTCAGTGGCACTGGCAAACAACACAGTCTTGTCCTTCATGCCATTGCTAAAAGCAGACTATAATATCTGTAGACATTTCCTTCCGAATGGGCATTTTTCATAACTACGTCGCCATTAAAACTGATAGAGGAAAATAAATTGATGCTCAGCATTAAGACTGAGTCAAGGGAGTAAGGAACGAAGTATGTAAGTGCTATGATTTCCATTTGATATGCACAGACAATTTAAAAATATTGGACAGAAATTACGGAATAGTTTTTGTAAATTTACATCTCAAATTGCCCCCTATGTTTCACAGTTTAAGAAATATAAAATTGCTTTTAAAAGTATTCCCAAATTATTATCCTAATTTAATTTTATGCTAGTCCTATCTGGTAATTAATTACTGTCTGTATGTGTAACAGTCTGATGAACTCTATCAGCTATCTCTGTAATACACTCTTCGCTGCAGACATTTTTATGACATCTGGCAAGTCTTCAAAAACTTGAAAACTGTATTGCTGTAGTAGAATCCCTGTATTTTCATGAAAGAGCTATAACGGAGAGGGCTGGGCGTACAGTTCCTCACAGACCCTTCTGCTGAACGATAGCATAGCTGCAAGCTTAACAAGGGAGTTAAATTATAAATGTAAAGTTGTTCCTGTAGTTTCAAGGCTATAACAAAGGGCAACAGCTAGCGGGGGAAAAAACCCCACAAAGTGCTTTTCATCTCACAAGGAAAAAAAAAGAAAAAATATTTTACCTCTCTTTTCTTCTCCACTACACCTAGCATCTCCTCGGCAGTTTTCATAGCCACAGACAGGTCTAAAATGCTGCCTGGCTCCAGCTGGGTCCTGCAGTAGAGAGACAGGCTTCCAAATCCCAAGGGGGCTTATTAAGAAGAGTGTAAGGGAGGAGGGAGGTAGTTGCACCCATACGGCTTTGGACAGGTGCGATGCAGACATCTGAGCTACCAAACCCAACACTGAATATGCCCAACTTGCTGGGTAAAGTGCTTTAAGAGGACCTGCATCCATGACTGCGCACAGAACCATTTCACCGCTGGTTGGACCCTCTAACTGTACTGGAGAAACTCTCTTTGCAACACAAATCTGTCTCTCAACTGAAGTCTTCACTGCAGATTTCTTTAATTAATTTACTAGATGCACCGGCTGGCATCACTGAACATCTTGAAGATCTTAATTCTAGCCTAGATTTGATGACTGGTTTGTGTAATGCATTTTGTAACAAAAAAATGTAATTTGTTAAACAGCAACAGTAAATAACTGGAAAAGATTCCAAAACTTGTCTGGATCTTTCTTGTGTCTCAACCGAGATGAACACTGTTCCAGCAGCAAATTCTTTAGTTTAACCAGACACTCACTTTTTTTTTTAATAAATTCTGTGTTCAGCTTAGTACGTCACAATTAACTCCCAAATCTCCTTCATACAAACAGGCATCCACGCTCATTACAAACACTTTCATAGAACATTTTTTCTCAATCATATTAAATATTGATATTCATGTATCATGCAGAATGGAACCTGCTCAAAAAGGTAATTGTTCCCAGTTAATATTTGTAATATTAGGTCATCGCCTTCTTCTGGACAAAAGCACAGTTTGAGATGATCATGCTAAAGTTTTTGCAGTTCTGCAATTAATGGATTTTAGCAGAGCAGGGTGGCACAAATTATAGAATCATAGAATGGTTAGAGTTGGAAGGGACCTTAAAGATCATCAAGTTCCAACCCCCCTGCCATGGGCAGGGACACCTCTCACTAGAGCAGGTTGCTCAAAGCCCCATCCAACCTGGCCTTAAACACTTCCAGGGATGGGGCATCAACAACTTCCCCGGGCAACCTGTTCCAGTGCCTCACCACCCTCACAGTAAAGAACTTCTTCCTAATATCTAATCTAAACCTCCCCTCTTCCAATTTAAAACCATTATCCCTCGTCCTGTCACTAGACTTCCTGACAAAGAGTCCCTCTCCAGCTCTGCTGTAGGCTCCCTTCAGATACTGGAAGGCTGCTATTAGGTCTCCCCAGAGCCTTCTTAATATCTATTATATTAACAAATCACAGAGGTATGTAACTTTTTCTTCATATTCATTTTAGACAACAAAGCTTATTAATCCTAGAAGAAGTTTTAAAGTCTTCAATATTCTCTAAAGAGCAATAATATCAAGAATAACCAAATGCTGAAATAGTTTTAAATCAAACAAGTGTGAACACGAACTGTAAACACAGGAGCATATCGGGTGACTTCAGGCAATCTCTGCAGGAATGCAGAATAAGCAGTTTCCTGTAGAAACCCAGAAACATGAAAGGACTAGCTCCCACAGCGAAATCGGCAGCCTGAGACTAAGCTTCACCATCACTGAAGCACCACACTGTTCTACCACACTGATTACTACGAACTACTGTCCTTACCCAGGCTGCTTATTTCGGAGCTTTCTGATCAAGTATCATTTATTAATAAAGAGATTAACTATTTCACACTCTTACTATGTATGAAATAGGTTCTACAAGAGACTCATACATTTTAACATCAAATGAGTTACTGAGAGCTGTATTAGCTACCCACTTTCCCAGGTGAATTCTGTGCCTCTCTTTCTTAAAATAGCCTCCTTCAAGGAAAATCCGGTGTTTAGGTTTGTGCAGCAAATAAGGAACATCAGTTACACCACCCACAGAAACTAAAAATCATAATTCAGTCTGCAGAAGGCAATTTGGAATAGCCCAACTCTAGTGCTTGAACACACCTACGCGCCCCAAAATTCCGAGCCGAACTCAGGTATTTGTTAGATGCCTACAGTTCAGTAATGTGATTAGCTTCTATATGTTCTATATTTACTTTGAAATAAGTTACCTTTCAAAGAATAAAAAGCACTACTCTTTATTTCATATTTTATTTAAAAGAACCAAAAGCTGTACAAACCATGACAACTGAAAAAAAGTATTCATTCTCACTGAGCAGCAAGATCAGCTCAAACATTCAGGATGAGAGCTCAGATGAACAGAAATGCGAAGTCTCAACACTAGTGCACGCAAAACACAATGAAGGACCAAATAAACCTTATCAGATTTGTCAGAGCTTTCATTCACTACCCACATGAATGAAATTCACTGTAGGATTAAGATCAAGCAATTTTAAAATACAAACCAGCAAAGGTGTTAAATGAAGTAATTTTCACTATTATTGCATGAAGAATCTTTTATATACTGTTTCAAGTAAGAATAGTTGAAGGAGATCTTATTTTTCCATGAGACAAATAAACCTTACTGCTTATTAGATTGCTACCTGCAGGAAAAGCAAATAATAATCACCAAAACCTACTCTTTTATGTCTTTATCCACCTCTCCCTCCAGCTGAGATTATTATTTTATTTGTCCCCAGCTATACCTCTGATCTTCCAGTTTCTTCACTGATCCATCTCAAGTGAGTCGCATATTAATTCCCCATCCTTGCAGGTAAAAAAAAGAGAATATAACATTTTTTGACTAATCATAGGAAAAGGCTCACTCTTATCTGAAAAGAATGTCACCTTTATGCTGGGAAATATCCAGCTGATCATTAAATCTGATTTTGTAATGAACAAACTTCAAACTAGTATTCTTTCAGAATTAATCATTCTAGTGTGAAAGTCCATGAAGTGCTGGAGCTGGGAAAGAAGACTAAAAGGTTTCAAATCCCCAAGAATGAACTTGATATCTACATAAGGAAAATTATGTACATATTTTGTGCCACATACTTCTATTTAATCTGAAGAAACAAGTATTTATCAACCCTCCGGACTATGCATGTCTGAGACAGATCACTTCCAAAATAAAGACAGTAAAATGGTCTGCACTACGAGAAGTTTCCTTCCACACACGTAGCACCCTTGAAGAAATGAAAATATTCAATGCTCTGGGGCTTGGTCTTTTTTTACTGTATGTCAAGTTGCCTACCAATCCATTTATCTAACTCCTGTATGAATAAGAAAAACTATTTGTCCATGCACCACAAAGATAATCTTCCAAGCATGAAACTACTGTCTACAGACAGATCTACTGATTCCAATTATCACCGCTCCACCATTAATGGAATAAGTCTGTGTGCTGGCATCATTCAGAGCATCACCCCTCTGGAAGAGTCTGAAAACCCACAAGCACCACAGCTCTGCTTCAAGTTTTGCAGAGCAGAAAAGGACTCAGACCCAGGAGGGGTTTATTAATACTTCTGTACACTAGAAGATTTTTGCACCTAGACTAGGCATGGCATTGAAAGAAAAAGAAAATAAAGTCTCCTCTTCCTTTCAACAGCAATAGAAATGAGAATTTGAAGCAGCAATGCCTTACAGATTTAACTAGTAAAAGAGATTTACACCACAACTACAGTCAAAATCCATTCAGAATGAGAATCTCCATATCCTCTCTTTTGGCAGCTGTAGAGAAAGTAGGTTTCTCCACAGGCTGCTGATTTCTGAGTATAAGACACGCTCATAATCCCAATCTCTACAATTATTTCTGGTATTTCTGAGTATAAGCTCATCATATGAATAATATATACTTTAAATTTTATAATTTTCCCAATACTTCTATTACCATACTATGAAGTCATTTCAGTTATAAAACACACTTGAAATCAATAGCTACTTACATTACTTCTTAGCTTAGGTTTTGCCAAAAATAAGAAACTGCTGTGTAACTTTCAAATTGCATTCTATAATGGTAAATTAAAATAGGCTTGTCTAATGGTTCTTCCCAATGAAATTCAATATAGCTCCAGTTTCCAAATAAAGCATGAAGCTTTATTTGGAAACATTAACATGACTAACTACATTACGAATGATCAGTTCCAAGGATAATTCATGTTGGAAGGGACCTCAGGAGGTCATCTATATACCTGATATAAAAATGTTAGAAGTAATCCTTTGTGTGATTGCTTCTAAAGAAAAGAAAAGTTATTCCACTCTGTGGGAGCATACATTAAAATAAAGCAGTCTCTCAAACAGGCTAGTATCAATACAGAACATGAATTTTAATTTTATTTTAAGAATGTAGTAAACAAAGTGTTCTTAAAATACACTGAACTGACTCACTGCTTAGGCAATACGTAATCTGCTTAGAATCTTGGATGAACTTGTAAGACCTTAAATTTAGAAAAGAAAAAACCCAGCAGCTGTCAGATTTTTATGCTGCTGATTAAGAAATACTGGGAAATTAAGTTCTGAAGGGAGACTATACTGCAAGTACTTCCTCTTCACCCTTTACACACACAGAAAGGGCTTTGTATATTCATAATGGCAAATTACATTTTTATTGTCTAGAAAGAGCCCAGAAATCAAAGCTGTCCAAAACCTACACAAAGCAAAATCAGGACCTGTTCAAATCAGCAAAACTATAGTTGACTGTTTAGGCTAGGCAATACAGCATTATTAGTGTACATCTAACATGAAGGGGGAATATCAAGGTTGTCACCAATAAGCAGCTTAATAATACATTAATGAGTAAGGTACAGCTCATTAGAGCTAAGAGATGAACTCATGACACCTGCAACCCCGCAAGCAAGGAGACAGACACCTGAAATAGCATTTACTACATGTGTCTAAATACTGAACATGCTATGATAACAGCTTAGTGTTAACCACTTGATCTTGCTATTAAAAGGACACAATATAGAAAGTTAAAACCAACACAAGTGTCTATAGTCCTGCTTTTGAAGAACTGCTTGGCTGTATACAGTGAAAAATGAAAGGCCAGATTCAGGCCTCTGGATAAATTCTACTTTGTGCTAATAATTAGTATCTATCCTCCTCTAGTAAAGGAAACCTACATGAAAGACAGTGTCAAGCACAGACAGGCAACACTGACTGCGTATGGTTCCTGAGAGTGCCAACATTAGAGATTTTGGGACAGCAAGACACAGCTGGTGGATCTGTAGCCACCTTGCAGAACACAAAGTCAAGGCTTTGCATGCTCATTCTCAAGCTTCACACATCAGCCAACTTGTCTTAGAACTAAACTAAAATAAAAAAGATGTAATTTAAACAGTTAGTTCAGAGGAAGGACACAAAGATGATCAGAGGGCTGGAGCACTTCTCCTATAATGTCTGGCTGAGAGGGCTGGGGCCGCCCAGCCTGGAGAAGAGAAGGCTCCAGGGATACCTTATAGAAGCCTCCAGCGTCTGAAGAGGGCCTACAGAAAAAACAGAGAGGGACCCTACTATTCATTGAATTTTACCAGCAGTCTTGCTTCCAGAGATTTAACCAACATCTAGTATATGAGATAGCAATCGCCATTCAATGGCAGAGTGGCTTCAGAATAGGGTGTTTTGCCAGATGCAAACACATTTCTTAAAGAGCCAAAGAAAAGGGTTTACATACTATTAGAATAAAACGCAAGTCACTACTTATTTCTTTAGACATAAAGTGCACCCTTCCGTTCTCCAATTGCTTGTAGACAACTACTTTTATGAATAAAGTTGTACATAAAATACTGGGCAAACTTTAAAATGCACTTTCTAGTCTACATTGCCTCTCCCCACAGACACTTAAGAACGCGTCAGGAATGCAAGATACTTTCTTCCACTTTCATAGTTTTTTTCACAGTTGTGCACGTGGCACAAAAGTCATGCCTAACAATGGATGATGCAAAAGATGATCTTACTAATGACTGCTCTGTGCATAAAATTTTGTATGTAAAGAATATGAAAGTATGTGTGCAGTAATTTGGCTGTAGCAACAGATAGCACGTGTGTGAAGACACAACACTTTTTTAATGCTGTATTTTACAACTGAATAACAGAGGGGAGAGGGTGATCTGATTTATACAAAACTTAGCTATAGGATGCTCAAAATCAACTATGGGCAAAAGTTCTCTTCTTACACCATTCACTACCACATAATAACCTCTAGAAGTTGCCTAATACAAAAGACAAAGGAAATGGAATATTTTAATTTTTAATGCTACTTAGCATCTTGAAACAAGATAAAACTCTTTTGTGAACTTCAACGTGGAAACTAGCAGTGTAACAAAGTGTTCCCTTTTAACCAGCTGAAATGAGAACCTCACACACTCCAAGTGCTTTTGTTTACAAGGTTGTAATTACTGCCATTCAAAGATTTATTTACAAAGTTACTTGAGCAAGAGTAAGAAGACATCAAAAAGGTTTTGAACTATGCATGAAAACAAATACTATGTACTTAAACAAAAGGCATATAGGACACAGGAAAAACGAGGAGAGGATAAGCACATTCCCTGTACATGAAAAATTAAGCTTCAAGTAAGGTAACATGTTATTAAGCAGTTGTGAAATTCTCCCGACTTCTTCCTGTACATTCTTTGCTAAGGAATATATTAACCTACCACAATCACAGACCAATGGATTCTTAAAAATTCTACTGAAATACCAAGTTTTCCATCTTATCAGAAGGGAGTTTGTTTTTACAGATCAATTCTCCATACCACCCAAACCACTATGTCTCAATACTCAACCATGCCACCACCTAAGAGTGTATTGTTACTACCCAGCAGTTACCAAGTTTACTGTTTAAGGATCCACCTGCACACTCAGCTGAGTTTCCACACACTGGTGGAGAATACCTTGGGCAACTCTGGAAAGCTAAAGGTTCACAGACAGCTAAAGATGCCCACGCAAAGGCTCTGTGTTCCCACTTGAGGCTTTAAAGGCAAAGTTCCAGACAGCTGGAACACCAATGACCCAATCCTCCTTAAGACAATTTCACTAATGCGCATTAAGCTTAGTGTCCTGTCTTCCCCCCTTAACAACAGTGGGTCAGAATGACATGCTTAGAACATGGCATAAAATTTAAAGGTCAAAATCACTGTATACAGGGTTGGACACACTTTCACTGAACACTTGCCACCCCGTGCTACCAGCCTACTATCTAGAGTGTAACCAGTTATGATACTGCATTTCCCTCTCAAACACTCACAAATCCCCAACTCCTTAACACTTAAAGGGAACATTTTAAAATAACAGTTCATTCTTCTGAGTTCTATAATAATTTATGCTTCCTACATTGTTCTTGGTGTCAGTTCCTTTCTATCCTTATACTTCTACTAATTTCTGTCCCAAACACTGCATTCGGTTTCTTTACTTTGTTTCCACTCCAGTCCCTTTAACATGTCAGTGGCTCACACATGCCTCATCCATTCCTTCTGGCACAGAAAGTTTGAGAAATATGTGGAAAATTCACTATCTCAAACTAAAAGATGACAGCACCCTACTGCCCAGGTGCATTTTTCCCAGAGGAAGAATTAAGATGTCTGTCTCCCTCTGCCGAAGGGGAGGACCACATCATCACTGGTTCCACTGGCACCTTAAAATTTGTCTGGAGACCATAATGCTCTACTTGGTGTTTCCAGGTACACCAGGAGTGTTTCTAGGTACACCAGGAGTTCTCACTCTGCACCCCAACTTTGCTATCCCAGCCATTCCTTCAGTCTCTTTCCAACAGCTCTTGACAGCTCCCACACTGCCCAGCCATTGCTCTCTTCTGGACAGCAACTCAGGACCTCAGAATTTGAAAGAATCACCACGTTACTTAAAGAAACTTTCCAAATCTTGCGTATTTTATACATCCACGTTCATGATAACTCTTACAAATTCAATTGCACAAGAACTGGCTGAAAAAGTCTTCAAAAATTACATCACTGCAAAACTAATTGCACTTCAAATTTCAAACAGGCTTTTTCAGTTACTCATCTCTGATGAATTTCAGAGAAAAGGCTTATTGCAGAAGAATGTAGTAAACAAAAATCCTTACTTAACACATAAGACAATCTACAAAGAATAAACAAAAGACAAAGGAAACAGTAGTGTCCTAGGAGTGGTAAGACATATGACAGAAAGGAAACATGGTACCTGAACAGTGGTAAGACATTCAATATCTTTTAATCAGAAACAAAGATGGAATCTATTTGCCACTTCTGCTATGGAAATATCACCACATATTTCATTATATTCACTATACGATGCAGTCTGTGCCTCTGTATGTGCATTTATAAAAGAAAACATACTATCTTACAAAAAACCCCACGAGTTCCCCTCAAGTTTTACTTAGCACAATAGTGGCAATACTTCTCTTATTAACTTTTACATTATCCTGAAGTTATTGAAGAAATTCAGCAAACCAGAAAGGAAGAGGATACCATTTATCACGCAATTTCAACATTTTCCTTAGAGAGTGCATTTTATTCTTTCTCTAAGCAACAACTACCTTGCCTCTATAAATACCATAAGCCACAAGTTTTGCCCAGGTGACTCACCAGTGGCAGAAGCCTAGGAGGGCACCCCAAAGCCACACACTGTCCACAGCATGAATCTTCTACCTTTCCCAAAAAAGCATATCATGGTCCTGTCGTTGGACACCTGACAGAATGCCAAAGTTTTCTGATACCTACTAATTCTGCCATTTAGTTACACACAGTTTGGGGCTTGTCACAATCTCACTGTGTCACATACTATAAATGGAAAACAATGTTTACCTTCATGGAAAGCTTTTGATATCATAGAACAAAATCGTAGAATGGTTTGTGTTGGAAAGGATGTTAAGGATCATCTAGTTCCAGCCCCCTTGCCATGGGCAGGGACACCTGCCAACAGACCAGGTTGCTCAAAGCCCCATCCAGCCTGGCCTTGAACCCCTCCAGGGATGGGGCAGCCACAGCTTCTCCAGGCAAGCTGTTCCAGTGCCTCACCACCACCACAGTAAAAGAATTCCTTCCTAATATCTAACTTAAATCTACTCTCTTTCAGTTTAAAATCATTACCCCCATCCTACTGCTACGCTCTCTGATAAAGAGTCCCTCTCCATCTCTCCTGTAGACCCCTTTTAGGTACTAGAAGGCTGCTAGACACAGCAGACAAGCAGTGTGCAAGCACCCCTACTGTAGAAGGGCCAACAGAAACCTCTTTTTACCTATTAAGAACAAAACACCAATGCTAATGCACATTACCCAAAGTAACATTGAGGACACATGACATCTTACCTGATTTTATAACTGGGTAAGGTGTGATTGCGCTTAATAACTTTCTTGAACTGGTTCACAATGACAGAAGTGAGCGAAGGTAAGGGTCTCCCTTCCAACTGTGACTTCACTTCAAAGAGTATCACAGGGTCATCCATAAAAGAGAAGGACCAGTGCGTGAAGGGCAGGCGTGTGAAGACCAGCTTCAGCTTCCCCGTCACCTGGGAGATCTTGACAAAGAGGTAGGCCGACTTGCCAAAGACCAGGTCAGCATCAATGGCCAACTGGAAACCACCATTGTACTCCAGGTCTACCTCAAAGCCCAGCTCCTCAGGGCAGCCCTCTTCATTGCAGACCACGGGCCGAATGAGCTTGATGGCTTTGAAGACAGGCAGGACATTGCCGAGAGAGACCTCCCTGAGGCTGAGCCCCTCCAGCACCTTCCCCTGGAGCACCCTGGCCTGCAGCAGCTCCTCAAACTCCACCTTGATCTTCTTGATGACCCAGTTCCTGACCAGGGCCGTGTCCCTGAGCTCCCTGAAGAGGAAGAGGAAGATGGCATTGAGGAAGTGGCAAGTCTCCTCAGGGGAGGACGGGGCCAGAGGGGCCTCTGGCAGCTGCGGCGGCTGCTTGGCGCTAGGCTCCAGGCCCGGGGCGGCGGCAGGAGCCGGTGCTGAGGCTGCGGCCGGCTCGGGAGACGCTTGGCTACCGGCGGGCTCGGAGCATTGCAGGTAGTCCTTAACGCTCTGGTCCGCCCTGACGCGCGCATAGACGAGGCCGCCGGAGGCTCCAGCCGCCCCGCGGGGCTGGGGTTTCTGCCAGCAGAAGANTCCCGAGCAGGAACGCTGCCTGGATGGGTGAATGGATGGAGAGGAACTCTGAGGAGAAGGGCTTGGGTGTGTCGGTTGATGAGAAGCTGGATAACCAGCCCTCGCAGCCCAGAGGGACAGCCGCATCCCGGGCCCCGTCCCCAGCAGCGTGGCCAGGAGGGCGAGGGAGGGGGTTCTGCCCCTCTGCTCCACTCTGGTGGGACCCCTCTGCAAGGCTGCATCCAGCTCTGGGGGCACCAACATCAGAAGGAC
>VXBW01008314.1:2031345-2081478 GCA_013400375.1 Thinocorus orbignyianus | reverse complement strand
CGTGGACGTCACAGCTCCGCGCGGTGAGCGGGCTCGGCGCGGCGGGCGCGTGCGCAGTGAGGGGTTGGGGGGACACCGGGGGGTGGACGCCGGGGGGTCTGAAGTCACCCGTTCCTGAGGTAATCCCGAGCAGGAACGCTGCCTGGATGGGTGAATGGATGGAGAGGAACTCTGAGGAGAAGGGCTTGGGTGTGTCGGTTGATGAGAAGCTGGATAACCAGCCCTCGCAGCCCAGAGGGACAGCCGCATCCCGGGCCCCGTCCCCAGCAGCGTGGCCAGGAGGGCGAGGGAGGGGGTTCTGCCCCTCTGCTCCACTCTGGTGGGACCCCTCTGCAAGGCTGCATCCAGCTCTGGGGGCACCAACATCAGAAGGACATGGACCTGCTGGAGCAGGTCCAGAAGGTGCTCAGATGAGGGCTGGAGTGCTCCTCCTACAACAACAGGTTGAGAGAGTTGAGCTGTTCAACCCAGAGAAAACAAGGCTCCAGGGAGACCTTACAGCCCTCTGCAGTACCTGACATGGGGCTTATAAGAAAGCTGCGGAGGAGCTTTTTACAAGATCGTGTCCTGATAGGATGAATGCTAATGGCTTAAACTTGAAGAACGTACCTTTAGATTAAATATTAGACNGACCTGCTGGAGCAGGTCCAGAAGGTGCTCAGATGAGGGCTGGAGTGCTCCTCCTACAACAACAGGTTGAGAGAGTTGAGCTGTTCAACCCAGAGAAAACAAGGCTCCAGGTAGACCTTACAGCCCTCTGCAGTACCTGACATGGGGCTTATAAGAAAGCTGCGGAGGAGCTTTTTACAAGATCGTGTCCTGATAGGATGAATGCTAATGGCTTAAACTTGAAGAATGTACCTTTAGATTAAATATTAGACAGAAATTTTTCACTTTGAGGGTGGTGAGACACTGGAACGTGTTGCCCAGAGAAGCTGTGGATGCTCCGTCCCTGGAGGTGTTCTAGTCCAGGCTGGGTGGGGCTTGGAGCAACCTGGTCTGGTGGGAGGTGTCCCTGCCCAGGGCAGGGGGTTGGAACTCGATGATCATTGAAGTCCTTTCCAACCCAAATCATTCTATGACTAAAAGGTGACCAGTTTTATTTGGCACTTGATTGTCGAAGGAACTTAAGAGGAGTGATGAAAGAGAAAGCACATTTAGTCCTCAGAAATCAGCAGGTAGGTGCTGCTGGTTTCAGGAAAATTGCTCTGGAAAGGGGCAAAGAGACAATATCTCTTTTCATGGGAGTTCTGTCACCTCCTAGAACCTCTTCACTATTTCCTGCTGATGAGAGATGCTTTTAGCAAATTTTGAAAATAGTACCTAGATGACATTTTATCAAGCTTTGTTATTACTGGTGATAAGATGTAAATCTCTTTCCATTCCCTTCAAGTATTTACTAATGCTTAAAAGCTGTCATTGAATAAATGAAGTAAAAAACACAACCAAACACATGGAGAAAAGGAATACAAAGAAATGAAAGCTGAGAACTGGGCACAGTGTCTTGATATTTCAGCCTGTGATGTGCAGGAAACGGCTGTTGGCTTGTGTGCAGGACGGAGCTGCTGCGACAACCAAAGGCAGAGGCTTCTTTGTAGGACAGACTGTGGCTTCGCTGAAGTTGGAGGGGTGAGGAGAGGAGGGCATCTCGCCTCCCAGAGCACACAAACCCCCTTCCAGGAAGGCAACAGATATAATCCCTGGAGGAGGCAGGGCAAGTGGGAGGAAGAACAGACATCTATAAAAATGGCTTTAAAAGCAGTGAACGAGGGTAGAAAGAAGAAACACAACATGAGGCAGGGCTACAGTGAGTGAGAAGAACATGCGTGGAGACCCGTGGGAAGAGTTGTTTTGAAATTTTGAGAGACTAAACAAGAAGACCCATTCAAATAGGGTTTACAGGAGGGTCATTCAAAATAACCATATTTTTGCTGGAAATGTAAACAGACTTCCAAAATAACCATTATTCTAATTCAGCAAACTTGTTCTAAGGCTAGATCAAAACTGTACGTACTGCTGCAGAATGCACTAAGACAGCTGCATATTGTTTTTCCAGGTGCTTCCCTGTGTCAGGGGTAGTCGTTCAGTCTTGAGGTTTTATAATTTCTGAAAGACAGCTACTGTTCAGACCAAAGTTACTGAAAGGGTAAACCTCATTTTTTACACCTGTTTTTGTTTTTAGATAAATAGAACGTTATCTGAGAACATTTTAGCTAGATATTTTTATAGAATAAAAGCCCACAGGCTCACACTGCTGGTTGATTTTTATTTTTTTTCCCAACCTCCAGAACTACTTAAAAATGCAAACAACAGGAGAAGAAAATGTGAAATTTAAATGCCAGGAAGATAAAAGCCCTCTTCCCCCTCCCCCTCCATAAAGTGTGTGGGGTAGGAGGATTGAAAAGCTCTTAATGATGCAGTGCTGCGGTTTGAAACTAGAGATTCAGAGTATGAATTTTTTATGGGTCTTGTGACTGGAAGTTGAAATGCCTGGGTGTTTAACAGGGCATTTCTATAGAAATGCCAGAGAGGTCATTAGTCGAACATTTGAACCGCTCTGTTACAGGCCTTTACCGTGGCTAATACAGGCGCATGCGGGAAGAATAGAAAGGTTTGGGTTTTGCAACTAAATGGCTATTCAGATAAGGAGTAATACATTCAGAAAGGCAGTAACAGCGCTAGTTTGGGGGTCAGGAGGAACAGCAGTTAAAAAAAAGTCACATTGCAGATGTCTCAATTGAGTATTTTCTTCTGTTAAACAAGCAGAATAGGAATTTTGGCACATTTTGTGCACCTGATGGCAGCTTAAGAGCCTCTGAAATGTTCAGCTCAGTAATCGCTTGTTCCTTTCCCAGGAACGTTTTCAGCAGGAGCCGTGTTATCTTAAAGACGTGTTATGAAGCAAGAGTCGGGCATGTTTTAGCATTTTCAATGAGAGTGAAAGCATAAAGGGAAGTAGCAGAAAATGTGTTGGCATGAATTTGAAAAAGGATGTGCAAAAAGTGTTCTAGCATAAAACAGGATTGAAGTAAGAGAAAAAAAACAGTTTAAATTTGTCAGGTAGAGGAGAAAAGAGGATTCATCTTAATACCATCTAAAAAGGGTTTTTAAGAGCATGTTTTACTTTGGCTTCAATTTGAAGTTACTATTTGCATTATGTGGAATTCTGGATAAATTTAAAGGTGTATGCAGCCTAACCAACTTCCACCCTGGTTACAAAGAGCTTTGTAAAACTGTAGAATATACTCTACTATTTGCAGTTTGAACAGCTGGATATTATTAAATAGGATGATAGATGTGAAGGGAAAAAAAAAAAAAGATGCTATACATATTATTATTTTTTTAATAAAAAAAAAGTACTAGGGGAGAGTTTATTAAAAGTGATGTTTTACCTATATTTAAACATGGAAAATACTCTTTTGTGTTGCACACCAACTTACGACATGACAGTGACAAACCTGTAAGTCTAGAACTCCAGAACCAATTTTCAGCATTTTGCAGGAGATTGCAACAGTGCGAGGGTACAAAGATTGCAAAATACATAGAGCTTGGTAATGTAACAGAGAGCACACAGCATAAATTCACAGAAGGGGCTTGTGTTTGAGCCAAGTCTCCTGTTCTAGACAAAGAGGAGTGACACCCTGGGAAGATTTGTCCTGATTCATCCCGTCTTATGACTGGTCCAAGGATCATTGGGTTCAGGAGTGTTTTTATGACGGCAGGGCCAGTCAAAGAAGCACACTTTAAAGTTCAGGTCATGGCACTGAGGAAAGAAAGATCCCTATCACAAGCTTAGAAAAGCAATTATAGGTGTTCCTTTTTTATTATATTTTTTTTTTTCAAAAGTGCAAAGAAGTCTAAATAGATTATTTTTCAAAGCAGGAGGTGCTGGGTTGTTTTGTAACGAGTGGTTTCAGTAATTTTCTTCATCACTAGACTGGAGTTGTTGCCTGCTTTTGTAATGTCTGTTGGCAAATTTATTTCATTCTTTCCTGGGCCCCCTATTGTTTTTGTATTACATGTCTTAGTGGCCGAAATTAGATTATCATTCTCATGTTGCTGCGTGAAACAGGATTTAGAAAGTGATTAGGTAAATTCATGAAGAAAAGAAAAAAAAATCCATAGAAGGCTCTGAAATACAAAGATTGCTGGAAGTTCCGCTGGTGACAGGCTGCTGGGGAGTGTCCTTTTCTTTCAACAATCCTCAGGCATCTAAAATTTCAGACAGGATACACTGCATAGAGGGCAGCTGGTGTGGTCCCATTCTGAAGATATGTTTTGGGGAAAAAAAAAAAAAGAAATGCAGCCATCAGGACTGCTCCCAGTCCTAGTTGTGAGCTCTGCTGAGCACAATGTCATCTTGTTGCAGGTGATCCTGCATTTTATTGGAGTAAATCTCATTAAAAACACTGAGGCTTTGAAGCATGTTAGATTTCTTTCAAAAGAATCTAAATTCCTTTTTTAATTTTTCTTTTTTTTTCATTCTGCATGTTGCAGTATGAGTTTGCCCCCAGTGCTGGCAGAAAGGGCTCACCTGATGTCCAGCTGGTCCCTTCTCAGCTCACCTGGAGGAGCTTGTCTGTCGCGACCCCTCTGAGCCCACTCCTTGCCCAGAGGATGGTCCATCTCTTGTGGCTCTGTATTCATTTCCAAATCCCTCAAGGACATTTCTCAGTCATGAGCTGAGTTCTTCCCAAAAAAATTACCGTTTGGGTGACTCAATCATATTTAGGCTGCATTTGTTCCATAGGGAACCACCAGCAGCTCATGAGTGGTTGTGTTGCTGTGAAAGATGAAATCAGAACTCAATAGTCGGGGTGACTATGAAGCAGGTATTTTTTATTGCAGCGCTGGACGCACAGGGGATCGCTCCTCCAAATGTGTGTACCAGGTAAAGTTAGTTTAACAACATATATACATGTGGCTCATACATATTCATGCTAATTTGGGGAGCTAATTAACATATTCATTATTTTTCTGAGAATTCGTTACCATACCCTACCACCCCCTCGGAACTCCCTTGTTCTTCAGATATAAGTTCCTTCTCCAAGATTCCAAGCACACATGTCTAAAACAGCTGTCCTGCTACTTACCATACCCCTGCAGTGGGGTAGGCCCCTGTTTGTGGTCAGCAGAGTTACAAAAACTTACAACATTTGCTAACTCTTGCTAAGAGCAGCCTAGTTATGTCAAGCAAACCTTCAAACCATACTTCAGTCTTATTCCTTAATTCAGTTGGATCCGTTGAGTTGAATGTATCTGTTTATCCTCCTAAAAAGTCTGACTCTCCAACATTTAGTTATTTTTAAGGATGGGAACTGAGAATTTTAGGAGGTTATATTTCTATTCTAGAAATGACTCACCATGTGAATTCAGAAAAGAATGCTAGACCCATGTTTTCAGGGTTGGGGTGCACTGTAATGCTGCTCTTTGGTTGCATCCTACCTGAGACACTTAAACCTCAGTTCTCAGAGCTAATGAGAAACTGCAGAGTTTACTTTGGAGTTACAAACACTGTGTGCAGTGGCAGAAAAAAAAAAAAAAAACAAAAAAAACCAAACCCTAAAAATCTCAATTTGCAGCCAAAAGATGCAGCTGTCCCAAATTGGTGTTCACTTCTGGGAAAAAAAAAAAGAGTAAATGAATCTTTTAACTTTGTGTCTCAATTTAACCATCTAATATGATCTGTCTCACAGCAGGGATCCTCTGGTTGGTGGTGAACAGCTTTGCAATCTTACATGCAGCAAGTAAAGCCCTTGAGTGGGTTAGCAAAGTGGCTGAGAGCCCCAACAGTTTGGATCAGAACGTGTCAAAACAAAAAGGGAGCGAGGGTTTGCATCCAAGGTTTAGTTTGGCCCAAATACAAATCCAGTCTCTTGACTGAAACTCATCTTTAATTATCATCAAAAGTATGTTCTGCTTGTTTAATCAAGAGCTTAATATTTTGGATGTAAAGGTGCTTTGGATACTTACTTCAAGAGGCTCATGTTCAAGCTTAAAGTAGCCTGTCTTTTAATTAGGGATTCTGTTACTCTTTCACTGCCTTTTATTGTAGCATGAAACAAGATCCTCCACTTAGGAACTGTAACACTGAGATAACTTTCCCAAGATTTAAAAAAAGAAAAAAAAAAGAAAAGCCATTTTAAATGTAAATATAACAAATTCAGGCTTTTTATATTACCAGAATCTGAGGCAAACTGACGATTTCCTTTATTCCCTCCCTGCTGTTACGTCTTGAGTCCAGAAACTGCTCTATAAATCACAGACGCAAGTGAAGTTTGTCACTTGTATTTTGCTTCTTAGTGCCTTTGCTTGGCTGACTTCTGGTATGCATGCAAATGCCAGCTTGCTAAAGCTTTACAAAGTGGTATGTTTGGGATAGCTGTAACTACATCTGTCTTTTAGCATTCGCTCAAAAACCTTTTCCTTACCTACTCTGAGGCAAATTCTCCATCCCTCATAAGAAATGCAGGCAGCCTCCCCGGGGCCCTCTTGCACGCTCCCAAATCATCTTTCTTAGCACAGAGATTGTTTTAGCTACTTCCCTACTACATTTCAAGTATGATTGTACTGTGATCAATATGTTTTAGATGTACCACAACCTCAACGTTATTTTTTTTTTTTTAATACTTGGATCACTCCCTGAATTAGTCTAAAGCCGCCTCTGGCTGACGGAGAGGCTTCAAGAAACTGCATTAAAAAGCAATTTTTGAGTTTGTGTAAGGGCTTGATGGCTAAAGGGTTAATATCACACTTCAGGGATGAAGGTAATTTTTGAGATGAGGGTCGCTGTGAGGCTTTATACCGGACTTGCCCTTCATTAAAAGTGTAATTCCCTGCATGGGTCCTCAGGAGGTTGGTTACTGGGCTGGGGTTTGTGCCTGTGGTCCCAGCAGCAGCCGGTCACCCGGGTGTCTGCTTTCCCTCTGGATAAGCTCGGCCAAATCAGGCCACGGCCAGAAGCTTCTTCCCTTCTGCAGGAGGTTACCACCCCTGCATTAAGGTCAGAGCAAAACACGTGACCGTTCTGCAGCCCTTTGGGTGCAGAGACTTTTGATTAGCCTTTATGGCCATGAAGGAGGAGCGAGGGGAAAGAAAGAGCTGCAGGAGAGGGGGGAAATGGGAAAGAACTGCCTGGCTCTTCAACAATCCCAGCCCCAGATCCGTGCCCCGGTCTCAGGAGAGCGCTTACTTGTGCAAATACTCGGTAATCCAATTTCACCAGCTACAGCCCTGGGATCAGTGACACGCCGTGGCAAGGGCTTGGGTTTCTGTAGCTGTTCGCAGCTCCCCTGCAGCCTGACACTGGCTCAGCTGGAAGGAAAAAATAAATAAGGGGACAGTAGGGTGTTTGAGGGAAACCGCCCCGATTCTCCAGACTGGAGGGAGTATCTCAGAAATTGTAGCCCGGATCCATGAAGTTTCTTGGAAGATTCTGAGATTTATCTGTTACTCACCTTTGCCTCTGATTGCCGCTAAGCTTCATAATTATAGGCATCCATGCAGGTCTGTACATCAAAGCTGTTCATCCAAATATACGTAAATGTGTTATGGAGCCAAAGCTTTCCCAAATGCCAGAGGAGATCCTTACATTTTCCCTCCTGTTTGGTCAGCCCCCACCCCCTTCAACCTAACAATTTAAACTAAAATGAAAATAACTTGTTCCAGGCAGTTGAAGCTAGACCAAGTGTTTTGCTGAAAATAAATCGGGGGGGGGGGGGCAGAAATAAATACCTATTTTAGGGAGAAGTCTGACAAGCACTAAGTAAAGAAAGAGTTTTCTCAGTTCCCACTGCAAAGCTGGAAGATGGACATTTCAGTTCCTTGTGTGAGCTCAGAGCCATTTGAGCATGGAAAAGTAGATTGGCTTTTTGTTGCGTGACCTTTCGTATTGGAAGGAAGCTCGGGAAAGGTACATGAGAACACTTATTTATATACTGTCGTTTCTGTACCTTCCGACTAACAGGTTTTCCCTACAGTCTTCCCATGCCTGTGTTGATGCTTCTGCGTTCAGAGAGTGAAAAGATGCAGGTGGATTCCCGTGGCTCGTCTTTACATGTGTCATTTTATTCCCTTCACAACCTATTTTTGCACAAACTCAAGAAGTTTTTGTCAGGAAGAAGCCCAAAGGCCATGCTTAATGACAAATAATAATCATTGCACACATATCTGGACTATATATTTTAATACATAGACATATGTATGCGTATGTAATATATATACGTATCAATCTGACCTACATATTTGAAATAACATAAGTTACTCTGTTCAACTATGTAAGACAAATAGCTATATTACTGAAATCTCTGTAAATACCGTTAGTAACATGTTTCAGCTGAGAAAGCATAACCTTACAATTTCTGTCTTTCTCCCGTTGGAGTTTATTTAATAGTCTGGTTTCATACTGCGCTGTCTGTGCTGCTTCAGTTCGGAGCCTGCACAGAGCAAGGCAAACACCAGCCAAATTTAAACTCACCCAGGAACACGACCTCATGTTTCACACTCAAAAAGTGACATTCGAAAGGACAGAAGCAACTCGTAGTTTCACAAGCATTTTGCAAGTTGGAAAACTGTGTTATCTCTGGAGTAACAGAGATCTGGCCTTAACCTTTGATGCTGAGTCTGAGCCATAACTTTTTCACACTTTCTGTCTTGTTTGTGCATAAGATACTGCAGGGGAATGGGCTAGGTGAGCTACCTACACAAGGAAAATGTCAAAAATAATTAAGAAAAATAATCAGGGAAAATATTAGGAGTGGGGGGTTGTTCTAAGATTTGGATTATCAGGAAAAATAGATAAAAAACCCTGGCAGAAACGTGATTTAAATCATTGTTCTTCGTCTTGGCTTCCAGACTTCTGACACTCAAATCCTTCTTAACTGAAGAATAATTTCCCCATTTTCAGACAAACTGTACTCTGGTAGCTTCATTAAGCCAGAAGGCAAAATTAATGGGTATTGATACAGTTCTGTTCAATTCTGTTCAATTTCCATTCTTTTTTCCTGGGCAGTCAGGGATGCTGAGGATACTGGACTGACTGAGAAGGTGAAATTCTAGTCTGCAGGCTAAAAAAAGTGAGGAACTTGTCTGTTGCCCTCAGTATCGCAGCAAATTAGGAATTCCTCCCACTACCAGCCTACAACTTTTCAGTTATTCCAATAATTTCAGAAGCGTGTCTCTAAAACCACAGCTGCCTGAATTGCAGCCTGTACACTTCTGTTTGAATTGACTTACTGAGCTCTCCATCTAACAAATGGAAAAACTGAAGTAAATATTTTCAATATGAAATTTAAAACTTCTCTGAAATAAGCCCTAAAGAAGCTTGGCTTCCTGAATAATTTCTGCTAAAAATCTGTCATCCGTACAAGGTTATTTAATCCAAGTCAATATTAAAAAAAAAAAAAGAAAGAAAGAAAAAAAAAGCCAGGAAGATGAAAACTGTCATATAAAAAGTGAAACTGAAGTTCTGTGAGGGCTGCATTTCCAAATACTGTTATTTTTATTGGAATGGGTAAAGCTTAGAATATGGTAATGAAAACTTGGAGGGTTTTTGCCAAGATTTTGACTTAACCACTTTTGATCAGCAATGTTTTCTCAAAAGCATTTTAAAAAAGCAGCCCACGTAACGACATGAGCACCAGCAATACATTTTCTGCCTTCAGTCCTGTGACCTAATCAACTAGGCTTAAAGACAAATAAAATCTTTAATGCAGTCAATACGGTTTTTGTTTGAATGCCATGTGTTGAAACTACTCAGATTTAATGGAGGGAGCTGCAGACGCGTGCATTGCCAGCCATATGAACGATAACCCTTATTTTTACAGTAGGATTGCTGCCTTTATCACCCCAATTACAATGATCCTAAGCCCTTCTGCTTTAGAGAAGGCAGAATGTATTAGACAAGGGACAGCTACAAGGGTGGCAAACTGCTAATGGAGTACTAAAACCTCACATCTATGAACTTTTAAGAGTTGAAAAACCCAGTAAACAGTTTTTTAGTTCCACAAGCTGTATGCTGCTACATACCATCTCGTACAAGTGGGAGTATTGTCGGCTTCTACTCGTCTGAGAGAGAAATGTTAGCTACGTGGAATATAATCAATGCACATCGCATACAGTGGCTCTGATAAAGGTCTCCGTAGCAACATTAGGAACAGTTATTTTTAAATGTTCTACCTTAGTCTCATGCTCATGTTTTTTTAAATGCAACTATTAACTGTTTCCACTGCAGGTGCTGCCGTGAGCCGGGCATCCAACAAAACTCCTTTGTCGAGGCTTGAAAAGATGATCCCTGCCTTGTTTTTCCACAGATCACTGCAGGCTTACTTTCCTTTGCAGTCAGCAAATACCCACTAAATATTGCATAATTATTTATCAACATGCAGCTGGTCTGGAAAACAAATCTGTAAGAGCTCCCTTTCCTCTAGCGAGGAGGAGGAAGGGGTACAGGAGCAGAAAGGATCTAATGAGTAAAACCTGAGCAGGTTGTGGCCAAAAGATCCCCCAAACTGGTAGCACACAAGCCATGGAAAAAGGAGAAAAGAAGAGGCTGGGGGAAGCAGGGTCAGGAGGTAAGGTGGTGAGGAGGAGGAGGAGAAAGTGGAAGCTGGAAGGCACCTCCCCAGGCCCCCATGGACATTGCTGCAGGCACTGCTGGAGGAGCTGCTGTGGGAGCAGAGCTTCTTAAGACGGGAAGAACAAGAGAAAACAGTTGGGGTTTATCTCAGGCATCAGAAGTGGCTGGTTCTGGAGGAGGAGCAGGAAGGATGATAATATTTTTCTGTGAAACGAAGCAGAATGTTGGGTTTTCCTCCATACCCCCTCCTTCAGACCTGTCATCCCTTGTTGATTCCAGTGTTAAGGCTGGCATGGATTCTCAGACCTCCACATACCCAGCATTTTTCTTCATTATCTCAGGGTAATCCCATTGCTTTCCCCTGGTTTCTCGCCCCTAAAGAAGGCAAAGCAGTTTGCAGTGGGAATGCAGATTTCAGGCAGGCAAAACAGGTAAAGAACAGGCTGATCTCAGCCCTGTGCCTGGTGTGGTGGTGGGGCTTCATTCTGGAAGGAACAGAAAGCTTTTTTTCTAAGAAACAACTAGCAAGGACCAATAATAGAAATAATTTATATACTGCTGTACACAGGAGTGATATAGGAGTAATAGAGGCATAAACTGCAAAACTCTTGGGTTTCTTTAATAATACATAAATGCACATGCCGGAAGAAGGGAAAAAAAAACACCAAACCAAAAAAAACCCATTCCAAGTTTGTTAGTAGGCTTCTGAGATGCTAATGTTTGTTTCATTAGCTTAAATGCCTGAAACATAGTCTGGCCATACTGCTTGTACCACACAGAAATGATCTGCTTTGGAGGGAGCATGAGGGAACTCACCTGTGATCTCTGGAGCAGCTTAGGCTAAAAAGGTGTCAAAGGGTGTCAAAGGCAGGGGGACATGTATAAATTAGATGGTAGGAAGGATGGCAGGAAAAAAAATGAGTGGAGTTTTGACAACAGGCCTTGTCAAGAACGGAGTGTCCATGGATAGGTAAAAGGAGTGAGCTCTGTCCCATGCCCGATCTCTTTAAGAAACCAGAGGTCTTTAACAGAGATATGGAAAGAGATGCATTTGTGCAATAGAATTGCTTGAGGTGGGGAGAGCTGGTATATTTGGGGGTTCCTCTCTTTCCCTTCTATTAGGAAGGGAGCATGGATTACTTCAGCTAATTACAGCTTTGCTCTGAATAGCGATTGTTGAGGAAGTTCTTCCTTTTCTGGACTGTATCCCCCTTTTGCTAATATCCCAGGCTGTTTTCCTGGGAGAGAGCCTCTGGATGGCAAATTTGGGCAAGCTGCCAATATCTCTAGGAAAAGGCCAGCTCTGTGAATGCTTCATGTAGTCGGTACGGCTACCAGCCAGGGCTGGGGGATGGAGAGGAGGAAAGTATCTGAAGACTTAGGACCAGCTGCAAGGTCTGTGGAGGATCCATGCCAAAGAGCAGCTGGACAGGCTGTTAGCTGAAGCCTGTTACACCACTGCGGTTCATAACCAAGGTAATTGTCTGCGTTTGATTTTACACAGGAGATTTGTGGGCATTAATACTTCCTCCGCACCAGTTGCTCAGCGTATCTGATGCTGTAATGTGAGCTCACCTGCTTTCTCGTTGGTTAAAAGGGCACCATCAAGGACATTTTCAAAGTACATGCCAAGTTATTTGTGAAACCCTCGCAGAGCAGTGAAAAGACTGCTTTTCCACAAGGCCACATTCTTTCTTTCCTACAGTTACTTTCGTCAGCCAAACCCTTCCCACAGTAACTTTCTTTTTAGCATCTTTTATTAGAAAGATGCATTTACAGGGGAGGCTGTTCACTTCACACAGGATAGGTGCCATTGAGACCAAGCACAGGTTCAAATTTAGGTGAAGGAGAAGGTCACAGATGCAGTGAAGATTTAAAAATAAGTTACTGCTTCTCTTCCACACACCATCAACTTTTTCCTTCTACTTCCCCCACTTTTAATTTTTAGTGGCATTAGCAGTAATATCACAGCCTGCAGCTGGTTTGCATTTTATCTTTTGTTTTGTTGTTTTGGGTTTTTTTTTGACACAAACATTATCTGCAGAAATAGGTTTTGGTCGGAATTCAGCAGCACAGCCCTGTCTTTCCTCCCAACTCATCATTCTAGCTCAATGTTTTGGTTCTGTGTTATTCTGTGCCTGGGCTCTATTTACTCACCTTCCAGGGTGATTTTGCTTTGAATCTGCCCCATCTCAACACTAAAGAAGAGTATTATAACATTTTGGATACCAAACACGGGCAGAACAGCCTTGTTAGACAGCAAAGCTTCCTAAATTCAGAAGATACGTTGCCACCTGAATCCTGTGAGAAGATGGGGCTTAACTCCTCAACCTTAAAGTCACACCTGTGAGACTGGGATGAATGCACTGGCTAAAATTACAAGCTGCTTAGGTAGGTCATGTAGGCACATCTGGGGCAGCTGGAATAAATATCCATAGCCCTCATCTGCACTAGTGAGCTGAACGTAGCTCTTGTTGGAGGCCACGGCTGCAGGAAACCATGTTATGCTCTATCGAAAGTTCACGGGGTGACTGAGGGTGCTGCGGTTGTTCACGCTACATATTCTTTCCCTGTGGGTTGGTGACTCATCTTTCACACTTCCTTATTATCCCATTTACTGACAATACAAAGTACCCTTTTCTAATAGAGAAGCATTTAGAAGCACTGGGTTTTGGTAAACAATAGAAAAATGATTCTTGGTAGCCATTAAGATTTTGGGTTCACAGCTTTTCTGAGGAATGCTTATCTTCATGCAAGCACATCTCCTCTCCACAGCCCACTGCTGACACATGGGACCCAACTATTAATAGTTTCAGCAATACCACCGAGGTACTTAGCGTTTCTCTAGTCCAGAATTTGTGATGGATGGTGAGAATTTGCAATATCTGGTCGTTAGCATCTGAAGATTACATGCTCAATAAATCTCCTGTATTTCTTTTTTCTTATTTTTGTCTGAGAAAAAAACCCTCCACTGACTTTTCTGAGATTTCCTTGGTTCATTCTGTTTTAGCTGGCACCCGTTTGCTGATTAGCTCATCTAAGGAAATTAAGTCCTGGGCTGGTCTGGCAGACAGAGCATGTGTTCTTCTGCACTTTGATGAAGACGGTGGAGAACTTGAAAAACATAGTCTGCTATTTGTAAATGCAATAAAGATGCCAAGGAATAACTTTCAAGTTTTTTGCTGGATGCATAGATCCAAACAGGGTGTTGCTAAAGAGATTCTGTAGACCAAGATGGCTGAGTGGATGAAAAGGCACAGAGAGGATGGGCATAATCAAAGAAAATACATTTTCCTCTTGGTAGAAATGGAGAGAACCCTCTGTTTTCTCATATTACTGATACCGAGGTTTGTGACTTTTTCCTTTTTGTTGTTGTTTGGGAGGTTTGGTGTGGTGGGGTGTCTTTGTTTTGTTTTAAAATAAGCCTGGAATACATTATTTCTGACCATTACTTAAGTGCCTCAGGAGTTAACCACAAATAGACTAATAGCTGCATCCCTCAGTTTTCCTGTGGCTTTAAAAGCCTCACTGACCAACCAGCACAATAAAAATACATGACCCTTTGTACAGCTGCTTCTGGAGATTCAGGAGTAATCCTGACTTGAGACAAAATAGTCTAAAACTTCATCCCAGTTATTCCAGGTCATGGGACTCTGAAATTTAGTTCTTCTGGAACAGCAAAAGATGCAAAGCTAGCCCTGACTTTCTCCAAAACAGATGAGCATCTGCACGTCAGCCTGTAAAACAGAACGGCAAAGAACATCAGATCATTAGATCTTGCCAAGGTTTGTCCAGTCAGGCTTCCTGTAACGTGATACTAAATCTAGCAACAGAGGAATACTGGAAAACCTGATTGCAATTCCTCCACAGGTGATAATATGCCATTATATCTTGTCTAAATGGTTGCTTTCAGTACTGCTCATTGATGTTAACAGGAAAGCTTTGTAGCTGTGTAGGCAAACTCATTGCAATGAAGAGGACTTTCAGCGTCTTCCATTTTTGACCCTAGATTAAGCCCCCATAGAGCTAGAATCAGCACAAAGAGACTTAACCTCCTGCAGAAAAATATGCAGCATCACGTGCCTTTTTATTCATCTATGGCTAATGATGCAACTGCTACCATCACCAGGCAGCATAACCCACGTTTCTTAACAGAGCTCCCTCACCTGCAGGTAAGTAAGCTCTGTCCCCCAACCCAGCACCAATGACACAAAGCTTTCCATTTTAAACTCCTGCCTTGCAGCCTGATATATTTCTCAGTTGTTATCCTGACGTCTGGTAGTGGTGATCTGTTCGCTCTCTCCTGGCTCACAAGGTGTTTCACACCCTCTGACAGGAGTGTCCCCAGGCAGTAGCTCACATGTGATAGCTCAGAGCATCTGTGGAGATGGGCGCTGCTTGCTTTCCTCTTCTGTGTCGTTAGCAGGAATCAGACTTCTAGGTAAAGATGAACTCAGTCTGTTCAGCATACCAGGAGAGAGGTGGTAATTTTACTCTTGCAGTATTAATTAGTTTCTTGGATATCCTTTGGGAGGTCATCCCAAAATTTTTGGTAAGGAGCAGAGTCCAGGTTTTCTGAAGGTACCCACCTCGGTTAGAAATTCATATGATCTACCACGTGATTGTTACTAAGTACTAGCTAAGTATAAATAATTGCATGTGTTTGGTGCTTTACTATTAAAGAGTATGAAGTTGCTGCCATCTGTGTTCTATTTGTAGTCTTAGCATCTTGTAATCCCAAAAGAAGACTAAGCATTACCAAGTAAATAAACAAGCAGTACAAGAAATGGAAGGAGGGAAATGACAGTCATCCTGACAGTCACAAAACAAAAAATGACATCCTAGAAATGTCAGTCATCATAATGTCCTTAAGGGATCACCTTAAATAGACAAGTAAGATGTTTTATCAGGCTGCTATCTCAGATAAGGCATCAGCAAGGTCTGAAGGGCTGGCTTATGAGCCTCTGCTTTTTAGTTTCTATACATAATTTTTTAGACTCTGTACAGTTTGTCATTCCTTGAAGCATCCATATTCTAAATGCTCACAATGAGTAACGAGCACGGGTTTTACTCCAGCGCTTCCCATAGCTGTGAATTAAAGATTTGGATCTCTGTGCAAAATTTGCCACTCACACACCTGCATATAACACTCTGGCTCAAGGGCAAACCAAGTTCACGAGTACCACAAACCAGGCAAGAGCATCACCGAAGCCCAGGGCTCAAAAACGAGTGAGCTCCTGCAGTCAAATGAGTTACTTACTGAGCATCTGTGGAGCCAGATGCTCTTGGCCTGTCATACATTTGAGGAAGAATGTGCTCACTTAAATGTCAGACAAAAAAAAGGAAAAAAGATTTAAGATAATGCATTTTGGCTGTGTGTTTGTGAAGACCTAGAAGTATGTATGTGGTTGAACCCCCAGCCTCAACAAACAAGCAGTAACTCTCCAACCAACAGTAACTTGATTACCTCTCCCAGCCCTGAACTGAACCTCAGCACTCGCTTCAGATTAGAACTGGGCAAGAGGCACGAGGCTGTCAGACAGGATGTAAATTTAACTTAAAATTGCCAGCCAGATCAAGTGAGAAACAGAATTCACTGAGGATTTACTTGATGGAGTCTCAGTGTCAGCACTTTTCTAAAGAAAAGCCTATTGTCTCTGAGGGAGAGCTGGGCATTTCCTAGCACACGTTTAGTCAGTAAAAATTATTCCGTACCTGGATCACACTGGGCTGTTCCCCTGACCACACCCTGGGCTGGTCGATACTTTTCTAACACACCGAGAAAGAGAAGCGAGGTCTTCTCCAAGTTCCCCGAGTCGTACAAACCAACTGATTCACTCCTCAGTGGCCCAGTGTGTGTTCCCTGTCAGGGGCAAAGTCACTCCACAAACCTGGATCAGCAAGAAGCTAACGGGTTGGCTGCAATCCAAGGCAGGACTCCTGTGTCTGCTTGCTCAAGGTCAGGGAGTGACTTGGACACTTGAAGTATGCACTTTGCTTTATTTAGTACATTGTGGGTTGGAACAGCTCGACAACATGAGAAGAAAAAAATCACGATGTAATAAAAAATCACTCATGATGCAGGATTGCCAAGTTGGACTTGGACTACCTAGATCTAGTGGCCATTTCTAAATCTCTGGAAATAATGCTAGAAAAGTTTTAATCAGTGTCTGTGCTGGGAAACTCTGGATTTCATACACATTTCTCTTAAAAAAAAGCATTGTTAGCAGTTCCCTCACCTCATCATATACAACCCACAAAATCTGTCTCTGTGCAGTGCAGATAGCCCCTTTGCTTAGACGGCATTGCCAGAAGAGGCCTAAGAAGCCAAGCAGATAAATAGAAACCATCTGAGAGCTACGAAGCCCTTTGAAAAAACTGATAAAACAGGCTGCCAACCTGCACAGGCAACCCAAGTTCTTCCGTAAGACTTCAACTTACTTTAAAAGCTGAGTGAAGAAGAAGGAAGAGGGGGACAGTTGGAGCGATGGCATTTGTTGTCCCAAGTGACCATTATGTGTGATGGAGCCCTGCTGTCCTGGGGATGGCTGAACACCTGCCTGCCCATGGGAAGCAGGGAATCAACTCCTTGATTTTGCATTGCTTACATGTGCAGCTTTTGCTGTACTTACTAAATTGTCTCAGCCAACATCCTTTTGTTCGCTTTCATTTTTCTGATTCTCTCCCCCCATCCCAACTCGGGGGAGTCAGCGAGTGGCTACGTGTTTCCAGCTGCTGGCTGGGGTTAAAGCACCACAAAACTGTACACAGCTTTTTTTAAACGGAACACTTTCAGGATATATGTAACTAGTAGTAAATCCGTATCACTCTACTATCCCCAAATTACTATGGCTGTCTCAGTTTGTGGCCACTGGATGTCACTACTGATCCATTTCAGAAGGCCTGCAGATTTTTATGAGAGAAAAAAAACCAACTGTCCTAATTTGGAGAAAATGAAATATTATTTTACTTATTATTATTGTTTATGAGAACTTGTCAGCTCATTTTCCTCAGTCAGTGTAGCACGCCTGTCACCTTGTCTGTAACTGTTTTCTCGCACTGCCAGACAACTTCCTCTTATTGGGGAAGAAACCTCAGTATCAAGGAGAAGAAACTTCAGCTTCTAGAGTCATAACACTGCATCAAGGTCAGTGTGGAGCCAGAGGACCTCCATGAAGCTTGGACTCTTGAGCTGGGGGATCCCAAGAGCCAGGCAGCTGTGGGTGCTGGAACCCTGCACCCTGCTTTCCTGGGGCTGGTGCTAAGAACCAGCTCGTTACCACCCTCTTTCCTTGCCTCTTCTATGGAAACGGTACAGATCTGCTCATTTTCTTGGGGATAATAGACTGATCCCATGTATTATAAGTCTTAAAGAGCAGTAGATGCAAAGCACCTGCCAGGTCACTGAAGATGAGTTCTCTATAGATCCATCCTGCTGTGTTGGACACTTGCATAGACATCAAGTGAGAGGTGGATCTGCTTCTGAAGCCTTGCAATGAAAGATGGGAGCACAAGAGGATTATTTCCTGTGATATCTCTGTTCTGCTCTGCTGGCTTCCCCGTGAACAAGAAGGGAGACGATCTGATAGGAACAGCTGAAATGGGGCACTGGGGAGAGAAGATGACATCAAGATTTGGATGAGACTGGGGTTTTGTGGCAAGGAAAGGGAAGTTAAGGGGATACTGAAACAATCCCGTAGAAAATATCATGTAACCAGGAATCAGCCTTGCTTTCCTGAGGCATCAGGCCAGATCCCATACATGTACAGAGTGCAGTGCTCTGAAGGGTCTGACACTGCTCACCAGCCAAACCAGGGGAGTGCTCTGCAGAACACTCTGTCAGCCCACCCTGGTGTGCCTGGGTCCCACCTCATGCCAAAGTTGCTCAGCAGTTCCCAGGAGAAGGTCCTGTTTCCCATTCAGTATAGCTTCACTAAACTTTCATCATTCAAGCTGAAAATTTCTGTTATATTTTCTGCCTCAAGCTGAAAAACAAGGGCATAAAACTATTAATCTGTTTTTAAAAAAGAAAATTGAAAGAGAAGTCATGCATACTCAGTAGAGACTTTGTGAGATTAGTAATTGGACTCTTCCAATATTAATCCCCTTTAGGCAGGCAGGAATCCCCAGGCTGTTTAATGACTGGGTGAGAGCCTGGGAGGAGAAAGGAGAACAGGATCAGACAACTAGAGGGATGGAAAGTTGATTTTACACACAAGGTGGAATTAAGTTGTTACAGATAGCCCAAAGCTATTGCCCTTGAGCTGCTCTGTGCCACCTTGAAGTGTTTTGAGTATAGTTTTTGGAGAGGGTATCTTCCCCTTATGAACCAGTTTGTGGTAGGGTGTTGTTCAGGGTGGGTCAGGTATTTTCCAAAGCAGAGGACTTCTGAGCTCCAGGGTTCCTGAGCTCCATTACAGGGGAACAGAACACAGCCTTAGAGCCTCCTCACCCAGCCCAGGAGCTAGGTCCGGTGTGGATTACATCAGCTTGATGGATTCCTTGCAGTGACATAGCCAGATAAAGATAGCAGTGACTAACACCCGGTTATCTAACGGAGCTGCGGATCTAGTGGGACTGAGCTGGGGCTCTCCCCGTCGCCAGGCTCTGCAACAGCCTCCCAGCTCACTGAGCTCATCGGAAACCTGAGGAACTCATCTGATTTCTGCTGTGAGGTTCGTTTTGATTTAATCAGTCTGGCGCTTTGCCAGGGTGAAAATTTCCTCTCTGAAGTTTCCATCCAGTTTCCAGTGAGAGCTGAAGGGTAACCCGTGGAGGTCTTCAGCACAGCTCCTCTTCGCCTCCTGTTTCCTTGCATGCAGAGGCATATGAATGCTATGAGGGACTGCCATTGCGTGCCCAGCTGTATTAATGTCACGGGAAATGAAAGAAGTGCTTAGATATAACAGCAGAAGAGGGTATACAGAGCTGGTACTTCACTAAATCATAGAATCATAGAATGGTTAGAGTTGGAAGAGACCTTAAAGATCATCCAGTTCCAACCCCCCTGCCCTGGTCAGGGACACCTCCCACCAGACCAGGTTGCTCCAAGCCCCATCCAGCCTGGTCTTAAACACTTCCAGGGATGGGACAGCCACAACTTCTCTGGGCAACCTGTTCCAGTGCCTCACCACCCTCACAGTAAAGAACTTCTTCCTAATATCTAATCTAAATCTCCCCTCTTCCAATTTAAAGTCAGCTGACTTTGCTCAGAACAAGAAGCAGCGAGGCCATGCTCATGGGATCCATCTTTTTCCTCTGCTAGTGGTAAAACTGTGCCCTTTTCTTAAGCCAGGGTATCCAGTGAAGTACAGCTCACTTTGCCAGTGTGACTGGGAGTTTGGCTGGAGGGAGGAAGAAAGGCAAAAAGAAACCCAAAACCAAAATACAACACCATTTTGGCCAGAATTGCTCCATCCTTCCAGGCCCTCAATCTCTTTTCATCCCCTGAGGGAGCCAAGCCGGCAGCAGAGCTCCGCCATTGCACCTCAGTCCCAGTACACTGCAGTGCCTGCAGGGTTAGAAGCTCTGTAATACAGAAATAAGCAAGGTGAGTGTGTGTTGGGAACCAAAGCCAGCGACCCTTACACCATCCTAACACATCTTTCGGCTACACACGTCATCCTGTGGGTTTCAGAAGGATTACTGGCAGAGTAAGAAGCTGCTCAACCTGAGAGGGAACCTGATCCCTTGTTTTCAGCTGAAGATGTAAACTTTGGGGCATTTTGATTTCACAGAGGCTTGGTTTGGCTCTCACTCAAGCTAGGGGAAAAGGTGGCCGTTCTATAAAGCAGCCTATTCCAGGAGAGTCATTTATCAGCCCAGACCAAGGGATTGAATATCAAATTTAAATTTTTTTTTCATCAGCTTCATTTCACAATCACACTATATATTAGGCTAGTAAAGTTGAATTTTCCTAACAAGAAAGCAAAGAGAGAAGGAGCTGGCCAGAGCTTTCTGAGACACATTGGCAGGATCCTTCCTTCCCTGCTCCATCGCCTGGCAGGTGGCTCCCCAAACGCCTCAGCACCAACTTTCTCCCTCCTTTCCTGGAAGTGTTGCTTTGTCCCGTGGAAACTCAGATACATATGATAATATGTAAGGAGTTCTCACCAGCTCTTTTTATGACCGCTGTGAAAGATGCCAGATGGTTATCTTGAGACCTTCCCACCAAACCCAGGGCTTCAGGGGGACGCATGGAGCCTGGCAAGATAGGGAAATCCCACAGCCAAAAAGCTTTCGGAGAGAGCAGTTTCTCCTCCCACTTGCAGAGACCACACTTAAATATTTGTGGTATCATAAATATGCTCTTTAGCGTGTGCACTAATAGATGTCTGGAACACATCTGGCTTTGGTGGCTCTGAACCCTCAGGCTTGTGCAAGGCAAGGTAAGAAGCGTCCAACGTGTGTGTGTGTGTGCTGGGGCTGTTGGATGGGTGTCTGCTGGGGCTCAAGGCCGATCTGTCTGACCCCATCCTGCTACTACTGCAACCTGCTGTGGGAGTCTGAAAGTAACAGTTTTTTATCACTAACCTGGATGACTGTAGCTTAAATATTACACATAGGGGGGAAAAGTTAGTACCGTGAGAAGACTTAGGAAAACAGACCTTTAGTGCCTTATAGGTTGTGTAGCCGGTTACACATGCATGAAATGGATATAAGATCTTCTCAAATTTGATTATATAAACATAGCTGATAATGCCCTGCTTTCTCTCAATATGGTGATTTTATGTTAAAAGGGTGTCACTTACGTAACATGGTGCTAAAGCCTCCTTCAGAAGTCTTAATTCCCTTCTTCAAGCATATTAAAACTCCTCTTTGGGGAGGAGACCTTCTCTTTTCCCCCATGCCTTTACTCTCCCATGCTGCTTGTGGCTTCAGAGGAGTCTCTTCGGTCGCACAAGCTGAGGTCCTTCCTAAGAAAAACAATGTTAAAGCCACTGTATAGGCTTTACTTGTAGAGGTTCAGCATAACAAGACAGCAGTCCCTCGGAGGAGAAGGATTGAGGTTGATTTTAATGATTTCCTTCATGTCGAAAGGAAAATTTAAATAGATTGCTGTGCCCTGAATGCGAGAGCAGAAGAAACGATTTCTGTTTAAGTAGGTGTTAGGAGGTAGGAAAGAGCGTTGTAATAACAACCTGTCTCATAAGCCGAGGAAGTGAGATGTTGAATCTGTACTCAAACGAAGAGTGAATCCAAGTCACAAGAACACTTTGTATTTATAGGGCAGCATTCATCAGAGAATGTCAGTGTTTTACCAAGCTGGAGAGCCAGAGGTAAACATACGAACATGCACCAGGTCCTGCTTTCCTCGATGATGTCATGGAGCCGAACCATTAAGAAGCACAGAGCAAAGGACTGTTCCTCTGTGAGTAAAAGGACGGACTTTGGACTCACATGCTTAACTTTCACATCTCTTTTCCCTTGTAAAGTAAGGTTTCGTTCCACTTTATAGGTGGGTAACTGATGCACCAAGATCCCAAGGAGTCTGTCCAAAGTTACAAACTGAGGAAGTTAATGAGAAAGGACACAAGAGTTTTGACTTTGTGCTCTAACCCCAAGGAAAACTTAATCTGGCACTAGCAGATGCTTGATCTTTAGGGCTTCTGCATGAACAGGGAGTAGTTTGCTTAATGAAATAATATACCAGGCACATATGAAGAGCAATTACTTGCTCTCGTATAAACTCTCATGTATTCATCTAGAAAAAATGTTCATGACTCAGTCATCTGGGATGGTTCAAGCTACTCACCCTCCAGCATGAGGCGTAGGCGTTACAGTGGTGAAGTTAAAAAGGAAGACACATGACCTCAATTACTCACAACGAGTCAAATTATGATCTCAGATACAGTGGTATAAATCCAGAGTCATTCCCCCCGAAGTAATTGGCATCATACTGTATTTCTCTAACATACGGGAGATCAGAACACAGTCTATAATCTCAGCATGTCCATTGAGCTTTATTCAGGGAGAGGCTGAGCTCTCCAGCAATGGATGTTAGTGATGGAGAAAAACAAGGCTGGAGAATGTACAAGGTAGAAAAATGTGCCATGCTTCCCTATAGCAAGAGCAACAAATTATTACCTGGTTTTAACAGTAGACTTAATAACATTTCAGGTTTTTTAATCTGGTTTTCTCCATTTTTTAATAAACAGTATGAATTAACTGTTACACAGAAAGATTTCATAAGGGCCTGCCCAGTTGAACTCCATCTTTAATTCCATTTTTGCTCTGGATACAATAAATGATGAGGAAGGAAGGGTTTGACTATTAAGAAAGGTGAAGAAAATGATGGACTTACAAATTCACAGATGGAGTGTGACTACAAAGATGGATCTAGAATTAGGGACATTGCAAGTTTGGGGAAAAGAATGATTAATGTAGCGACCACAATGAACTGTCCCGGTGGGACATCTGAAATTGTATGAAACTGTTTCCATCAGTGCAGAACAAAGGACCTACGGCTTGAAGAGCAGGGACACTGGATTCAGCACAGCAGGAGACCACATAGCAAAATATTATAAATAGACCCTCCGTTTATAGTTTTTGAGCTTTCAGTAACTGTGGTATTCTGAACCTTATGGTTCTAGCAATTTGTAACTGATAGATGAGGACTTTGTCCCTTTGGGACTATGGAAAACCTGGCAGAAGTGAACAGAGGAAATGCATTATAGGCACCTAACAAGCTTCCAGCACAGCAGGCAACCCAGAGTTTTCGCAAATGTGCATGTTTTTAACATTTTCTAAGCCTACAGAAGCAGTCCAAACACATGTCAAATTATATTATAGGCAAATCCTACCAGCAGCATGCAGAGGGACACCCAGGGGATCTTCCTCAAAAACTCTGGGTGTGCAGGAGGACTGCTGGGGTGCCACCACAAAGCATCCCACCTACTCCCACCACCGGTGCTGGAAGCAACACAACATGCAGCTCCAGTGCATGTAGCAGTTCTTTATGGGCATATATCACCATTTCTGGCTCGTCTTCCAGCTGTTACCCAATTCAGATTCCTTCCTGGAAAAATCTTGGCACATACATCTTTGTTGATATAATTTCTAAGTATGCAGAAGACATGCGTGTGCACCAGCAAAGCCACAGATCTTGTAGATTTAGGAAAGTGATATCTATATTACATGCATGAATGCAAAGTAGGTATATTTACATATGCATAAGATGTAGATGTTTTTAAAATATGTGACAGCATATGTGTACTGGAGTACAAAGCAGGGTACCTTTAGGAGACACTTGAGTGAAGGTGATTAAGAAACTGTTTGCACTGGCACTGCTGAAATACTGGAGCCTTCTGCCTCTTTTCAGAGCGCAAAATTGTGACAGCTTGAAATGTTCTTGTGACAGATCCAAGAATAGTAAGCCTTTCCCAGCACCAAGTCTGGCTGAAATGACAGTTTGCAGTCACTTGTTAGGTGTAATTAACGGCTGTCCCTGCCTGCAGCAGTCAAGAATTTTGCTGTGGAACTTCCATGAATTCGGTAATCCTGCCAGAGAAGAATAGGTGAAGTGGCACCCAAACAGCATCCAGCCCAGCGTAGCTGTGCGTGGCCACCTGCACCGTGACCGCAGCTGTGTCCTGGTCCATTACTGTGTATATGCAAAAATGTAGACCAAAAAACTAAATATTTGAGCTAAGTATTCTGTGTTAACTAAAATAATGAGTCTTTTTGAAGCCTCATCTACAGGCAATTTTATACAATTTCAGTTCAGGGGTGATTTTTCACCCAAGTAGTAAAGCAGCCCATCCCTACACACCTGCAGTGTGTGCAACGGTATCAGCAGAGAAGGTGCTGTACCAGAACAGCACACACCAACCTCCCACGATAAGCTCAGCTTCCCTCTGGGGAGGCAGTTCTGCTTTCCCCGTGGAGGCGTAGATAAAACAGTACGACTTGGTAGAGCAAACAAATCGATAACTGGGAATTTTCATGGGAGACTCTCCTCAAGCCTGGTCCTGTTGCTGCTTACTTGTGGCAGTGCTGATGGTGTGGCTTTTAATATTGCTCAAAAAAACCTCTATGGGGTCTTCAGAGTAGCTTCAGAGATGAGAGACGTAGCCATCAAGATGATTACCTTCGTCTGGTTCCTCTTTGAATGAGATAGGAAAGAACTGAAAATTCACATGAAGTATTTCTACTTAAAAATTCCTGGATGTGGGGGTGCAAGTTGCTTGAGACGCAGATCACGACTAAGGAATGGTGTTGACCTCTGATGCTGTCACTGAGAAGCTGCCCTCAAGACTCATGTGTTGCAGCACTTGCTGGACATGGGCATCCCTGGAGGGGCACAGGTGACATGGGGGGTGGTCACAGCATGGGCTTGAGTCCACCATCTCATCCACGTGGGGTGAGATAGGAATGGCAGGTGCATGTTGGTAACTTGCTGCTTGGTTAGAGGAACTCCTGCAGGCACAGCCTCCCAGCTGCCCCCAAAAGTGCTGTTCTTCTGGCCTGGGACCCCAATGGGAGGCGATTGGGATGCTTTGGCTAACCAGCAGCATCCATGTCTCTGAGCCAGAGAGAGGTGGCAGGATGCAGAGCAGATTCATGAGATGAAGGTGAGTGTGAGGTGAGAACATCTAAAAGACAGTTGGGGAAGTTCTGGTCTTTGAGAAGCTCTAAGGAAAGGGATTCTGGCTAGTGATGCATGAAAAGACAGTATTGTCTCTGGAGGTGACAGACCTCCCTTACTTTTCCTTACGGAGCTTGTGTCTCCTGGTCATAAACACTACCCCTTACCGGCTCTGATGGGAGCACAGGGATGCTTTCAAGCAGCACTGTCCCAGGCCCTGGTCAGAACTGAGTGTGCAAAGCTATATTCTGGGGAAGTTAAATCCCTAAAATTGCATTAAGATCATTCTGCAGCACTTTTTTCCAAAGCTTTGGTATTGATCTAGCTCACTTCCATCTGAAAACTATCTAAAAGTGTTTGGTGAGAGTCGCAGGGCTGCGGCAGAACACTTTGAACTGCGTTTTCCTCATACTCTGTGGGTAGAGAAATGCTTAATTGGGTATATATTTAATGTGCCAGAGCCAACAGGTGCAGGTAATTTGGGACTGCCGAGGACAAATCAGCACATATAATGTTAAGACAGTTACTCCAGGGAGGAGAGAGGGAGGGAGGGAAATGGCATATATCAGCATAACTATCTCCTCACACAACCTCTCTCATCTTTGCATAATATCCCAGTCCTGTGGGCCCCTGCCAGCAAAATAAAACAATGATCCTAGCCCCGTGGGCCTATTATTGTTGATTTATAAAATACTTACAGCTAGTTGTCTTAAATGTGCCCTTGCACTGCGAGGAAGAATTACTGGGCATACAGTGGTGTAGGACTGCAGTGACGCTGTTATGCTACGGGAGTTACACATAAAGGCATCTTCAAAATGTCTTTTCTTTAGGTATTTCAACAACTTTATGGAAACCCATCTGGAAATAAATGTAGCTGGTCTAATGTATGTAATGAATTTAATGTGCCGTTATTCCACATTAAGGAAGAATCTAATAGGATGATTGAGTGGGGCCAAACTTCTCCAGGAAATTCCTTTATAATACATGATTGAATTATTGTTTTTCTATTAGGGCAGCCAAAACATTCAGTGTCCTCGACAATACAGGATGTGTGCTGTAACTTTTTTGCCACTAAGCTAGGCATACTGTATCTGGACATGTGCCCAGCTATTTGAGTATTTCCATTTGAATGATTTATTTATTTTCCAAAGAAAGTCTACATAAGTTATACTGAACTCGGCAAATTTCTTTGGGATCAGACGACAGAACGAGGTGCCTGGCTGCCAAATGAATGAAATCTAAGGAATCCAGAGGCATTTACAGCAAATCTGAGATTTTCCTAATGGATACCTAAAGGTTATGCTCATGAAACTCCTAAACCTTTTCCCAATAGGAATTGGGCACCTAACTCCCTTTGCAAATCCTCATCTCAAGTCTGCATTCAAGTCCCTGAGTAAGTATCCTGATTTGCAAAAATGTTGGCATTCCAGCTGCAACCACGTAAGCTAGGAGAGGCTGCTGAACATAGCACATGTGAAAATTGGATTATTTATCTGTAAGCCTAAATATGATCCTGAGAGCCTAACTTTAAATACCTTCTAAAGCCTATGACCAATACTTTTGCCCATTTAAGTTGCACAGAACAAAGTGTTTATCTCACTAAAGATGTGAAGCTACTGGTGCATTGATGTAACATAAACACACTGAGAATCTGGTATAAGATATTCCAAGCTGGTAGCTCAAGCTCCCTCCTCCCTTCCTTCCCCAAAGCTGCTGGTGTTGTGGCACACAGGAGTAGGAAAGCAAATCATTTAGATGTCTTTTTTTTTCTGGAAATACATTATGTATTTGAGACATCTACCTGCACTCCCAGGGGTTACAGCTATAAAATGTATATAATTGTTACCACACACTATGGGAATATGCTTGCGACTTTGAGATATCCTGGAAACCCGTATGTAATAAGTGTATGGCTCTTTATGAGAAGAGACGGGGAGGACAGCTCCAGATTTTTCAAACTGCAACTTGGGAAAAGGTGGTGTATGTTAGTGTAGCCTCCTCACCTTGTCTACAAGACCTCGTGGCTCATTTCCCACAGCAGTGGAGCCTCTTACCTTCAGTCCTCTTAATAGGGGAGGGCAATTATTTTTCTTCTGTGAACAAAATATTTGCCCCCCGAAAGTAGTCCCAGGTCAAATTAGTCATATAGTTGCAGCTGGAAACTATTTTTGGCCTAGGTTTACAGTACTGCAGAGGATATCCAGATACTTTACCAAATATTTAAGGCACTCAGCCAAGGTGTGGGAGATGCAGGTTCAGATCTCTCTGGGGAAGTGGATTTGAATCCACCCCCTGGGAGGTAACTATCATCAGCATCTTGCTGTACAGGGAATGATGGGGTGAGAGAAAATGGTTCAAGCAACCTAAGATTTGACCAGCTCCTTGTCTCACTTGAGCTGTGTGTCCTTCGACAGCTCCTGAGTTGCAAGGAAGCTGGAATGGGGTACTGAGCCAAGCAGGAGGCTTGGTTTGCCCTCACAGGCTAAGCCAGACCACTTTTATGTCCAACCATCCTCTGTTTCAGCCATGCAGAGGCAAGGTTGGGCTTGCCTTCCCCACACCCCTCTCCCAGAGAAACCATTGTTTGATTTCCGTGTTTGATTCCCTATTAATCCTCCCTAAATAGAAACTCAGAGGTTATCTACCACTGAGCCAGGATCCTTACTCATCCTGGCAGGGGACATCAAGTGAAAGTAAAGAGGGTGTAATATTTTACTGGCTTTCTTAGTAACACAAATTGAAAGACACCCGAGTGGGTAAAACTGACTCAGTACCTGCTCTATGCAAAGAAGAAGGCTTGACCTTTCCTTGTGATAGCATTTCATGTGCCCCACAGCCTTTCTCCTCAAGTTTATCTTGAGTCAAACGGCTCACCAGGTTAACCCATACTTTTTGTGCAGGATTCTGAAGCCAGCTGAGTGTTTATCATCTTCGAGGAATCCAGCCCTTAGAGGTTTGATTAATTTTTTTCATATACACATAAACAGATTCAAGATGTTCTTGTTCAGCCAGAGGATAAAGGTTTCTCCTGCTATCTTGGTTCCCTATCAGAAAAACGGTCAGTCCCAATGTGCCAAGATTCTCCCAAAGGCATAATTGCCATCATCTGTGTTTACTAATGCAGGCTCCACAGGCGTCCTGAAAAACAAGGACCATGTCCTTTCCCAGTGTGAACTCAGATAGTCTCAGGCTTGATCTACTCCTTAAGAGTATCTACAGCCTGGACACCTCTCAGATAAGACCAGAAGATCCCATCCATGTTGCAGAAGTAACTCTGGTCAGTTTTGATCAGTGGCCCAGCCTCTCCAGAACAGAAATGGTACACCCGTGATTCCAGTTTGGACGAGTATGGAGTGTGACCTAAATCTCCTCAGTTCACTCAGAGTCTTCACTTTCTCTGTTAAGTTGCCAGGTCACGTTGTCAGACACTGCGTAACTCCTGGTGGAGTTTTGCACTGTTAGTGCCACGTGTGGGTGGATGCTAAGAAGAGTTATTACCGTTACTGAATCCTCATCTGCTGTATGAAAACACTACAGTATCACTGAGACCTCATCAGAGGATTGAGCTGTGGATGCTTCCACACAGAGCTCCCCAGGGCATCCTGGACCCGCTTCTTCTTTCCTCTGAGGCAGAGGACAGGCTGTTTGTCCAGCACAAATCCAATCAAAGTAACATTCTCTAAGTGACTTCACTAATCTTAAATGAAGAAAAGATTATTGGTTCTAAGATTCAAAGGAGTGAGAAGTTTCCACCCTTTCGCCCTTCCCTGCCAAACCCCAAATATTTAAATTGAATGCAACTGGACAAAAAAAAAAAAGTCCTGAATACTTTGATTATCTGGGATCTCAGCCTTGTTGCTGAGAAATCAGGTTACAGAGGATGAGAAAGAAAATACATCTTAGAAAATCCTTGATCCCAGTGTTACAGCCTTGTCCTTATGTCAGTGTCCTAACGGGACATGAGGTCATCATCTGAGGAGGAAAGGCTTTTCTGCCCAATTATTTTTTTAATTCTTTGTGAGAGCAGGAGGTGCCCGCCTTTACAGTGTACCACAGCATGCCCATACAGTCTAGTATAGCCTGCCTGTACTACCTTGTTTATGGTCTAATCACCAGCACAGCTGTGTTTCAAGCTGACAGCATCTGCATCCAAGTTCAGGATCACTGCTCTTTCTCTTTTTTTTTTCTTTTTTTTTTTCCCCTTCTAATTTGTGTGCATACCCACCCACACTTCAGAGATACTCAATTATATCAGGTTCTGAACTTTCTCCATCATGTGCTATCACAGAGAATTGTGCAAATTTGAATTCTTACTTCTGAGACCCAAGAGCTTGTCAAAGCACTCCTCTGTGCAATTCTACTTACATGCTAGTGATGTGTTGCTGTAAGGATTCTTTCCATTTCTTGGCTGAATAAAAGCTTAAAAAAGTGATTATTCCTAGAATACATAAGCATCCAGTTTACCAAGGATGCAAATATGATTAATTTTAAAGAGCAAGAGATGGACTTTGAGTATTATTAAATGATGAGTGGTTTTAGAGAGATTGTGTTAGTTCAACAAGAACATCTTTCTGTACTCCAAGCAACCTGGCAAGTTTTAGGTAATCACCTTTTTTTATATGCTCATCTACACGACAAGTGTCCCAAACAGAACCATGCATTATATTTAACACATACAACTGCAGCTCTTCATTTCTTATTGCATTTGCTCTGCAACCTGGTGCTGTTTCTGCTGGCAAGGAATCGAAGAGGTGCTGTAAAGCCCAGGGGCAAAGAGGTGGGTCCTTTGCAAATGAGGGTCCAGGATGAAGGTAAATTTCCTACACATGAAGAACCACAAAATCTTACACAAGGAACAAATTTAGAGTTGATCTCAAGTTACCATATTTTAAACATGTTTTCATGTTAACAAAACAAAATGCAAGAATTTGGGATTCTGTGTAGCATGGGAATGACTTTCCAGAACAGTTTGGGAAGGAGCTTATTCACCAATTGCTACAGATATACACTGTTAATAAATGTCACTATTAATATATTTACTTTATTAAGCAAAATAATATGAATTCTTCCCTCATAAATTTTTACAATAACCCCTCCTTGCACAGTGCTGTAGCTGACGATGATTGTAGGTCTAATTATTGGAACACGTGCTTTAATGTGTTTTAATGTCATGTTTTCCTTTAATTGTATTATATTGTAAGCCTGCTCTAGAAATAACACTATTAAAGTTTCCTTTCAAAACAAAGATCAATCAAAAAGACAAGCAATTATTTCATTATCCTTAAGAAGCTCATAACATAATGAAAGGAATGTGAAAAATAAACTAAATGGGTGTACTTGATTGAAAGAATAGATCAGTCCTAGCGACTTTTTCTTGGAGAGTAAAAAATTATCCAGGATTAAGTTTTCACAGCTTTGAATAGATTATGGATTCTTTGTTTCTGGTAATAGGGAAGGCTTTCTCCAATAATAAAGTAAGAATGAAATTAGCAACAGTTGTATCTGAATAGAAGGAAATGGGCTGGATTAAAAGCCAAAACTGAAGTTCTGCAGATCAGGCAGGGTTAAATAATGTTTGGGTTGACCAAGTCCTCTCCAGCCTGGCTTGGAGGACATTCCATGTGTGATATTTTGGCCTGCCGTGCTGGGGATGCTACCCGTGCTGTTGGGTCCCAGAAGGTCCCAGGTAGCCTTAGCCTTGCAGGTTGAGATGGCATGGCCCAAGACTGTGTTCGGTTCCTACCAGCAGGTCTCAAGAAATGGATCACAGGAGGAGCTTGTCTCTTCTTTCAGTCCTCAATCTGAATCTGACTTCTCCGGCCAGTAACCCAGATTAGTAACATCTAGTAGTATCTGGATGTCTCTTCTGAGCTGGCCAGATTTATTAGCTTCCCTTGCTCTCCTTTCCTTGACCAAATGAAGAGTGGCATCAGCTGCATGCGTTCCTGACACCAGGTGTGAGAATGGGCAGCAGAGTGGGTGCAAGGGTTTCGTTCTGCTCACTGGTGGCAATGACAAGGGCTTCAACAGGAGTAAGCTGGGTCCCAACTTCCAGAAACAAAATCTCACGTGACATCACTGCATCCCAACGTGGCACCGTTGTTGGGTTAACCAGTTTCTCAGTCTATATAACCAGTTCATCTGCTTGAGGTGTGTGGGTTAGTATTAATTAAAGTAGACTCTCTTGTGTTTTGTGTTTGCTGAAGCAAACTCTCTGCCTGACCCTTTTCACGCCTTTATTTTTTTTCTGTTTCTTTCTCTCGGGGAGGCCTTGCTGTGGCAGTTTCTTTCACATGTTGAAACTGTTGTTTTTCTAACACAAAAATACTATATGTTTTCAAAAGCTTAGTATGGAAGATATATTCCTAAGTCACATTTCTTGCCAGAGGAGTAGTGAACACTAAAAGTTGGCTGTAGACAGTGGTAGACTCGGGATTTGGTAGTTAACCAGTAAAAATATTAAAACAGGCAAAGTCTGTCATCACATAAGAGACAGCTTTCAACTTTACTAAATGTCTTTCTACTTACAAAGTTAATGGAAACCAGTCACAGTGATAAAATCTGTGACTGTCTTAAATAGAAAGAATTCTTGGTTCTTTGTGGTAGAAAGACGACTGGAATTTAAATTCTTGGGCTTTCCCTCCTCATTTTTAATTCCTTTCATTTGATTAAAAGAAAGTTTTAAAAATGAACAGTCCAATGCAGGAAGAAAAGAGAAACATACATCTTAATAAGATAAAAACCCAACCCTTAAGAAAAAGAATACCCAAACCTTGCAATTATGGGAAATCCAACAGCCCCAAAGCATGCAGACCCAGAGTGGATAGAGAAGGTAAACAAAACCTTGGGCAAAAAAAAGGCAAATGCAGGAATGTTACTGGAGGATGCCTGATAAAAACTTGACGGGAGAAACCACCATGCAAACCACTTGCAGCTCAGGGAAAAGAATAGCAACAAGAAAGAGATGAGAGTTGCAGATAACAAGGCACAGAAACTTTCTGAGAGAAACTGGCGAGAAAAATAAGGGTGATATTCACATCAGGAGAAATCTAAGAGATCCAGATGTGTTGAAGGGCCAGCGGAGAGGAGAAAATCACGAAGGAAAGAAGTTGCGAGAACATGCAGCCAGAAAGTTGCAATAGCTCTGGAGAAACACAAACCCCACCCCAACTACTGAGCATTACAAAGGGAGGAAAAAGCATAGCAGATCTTCTGCCTCACCTTAAACATCCCTGCCTGGAGACTGAAGCTACTGGACTTCAACACAGTGCTGTGGTTGCAACCTCAGCTCTGGGAGCAAACCTCACCTCTTGCGAGCACTTTGTGAGAGGGACCATCCCCTTAGATGTTTTTGGATGCTGCAGCACACTGCAGGCTGGGTCCTCTGCTTGGGCTCTGAGAAGACTGCAATGGCCCGAGCAATAAATAACAGAGTATAATTTAAACCTCACAGCATCAAAATTGAATGAATGGCCTCTTCTTAGCCACAGAAAGATAATACTGGCCATTGCAAGGAAGCCAAAACACAAAGTCAATTGGTATTTAGCACAGATTTTTGTCTGCCCTCTGGAATACTCTTTCAGAGTGATGAAAGGGGAACTAATATTTTCAACCCTATGAAAACTTCTATTGTAAAAATGGTGTAGTCTGGTTTGTGCTAGAATGAAGCCATAACTCTCCAATGTTTTACCTGAACAACCAGAGAAAGAGGAATACCCTCAGCACAGCATGTATTAGCCCGGTGACCTTGACACCTGCCTTTTAAGACCTACTGTTAAGGCCAGCTCTCACCTATCTTGAGTAGATCACCATAAGGTTTCCTTGTAGTTGCAGTCTAATCTTCATTTTGATAACAAATTCCAGAGAAATCTTCCCCAGTCACCGTTAGAACCAATGTGGTCCCCCTACCACAGCAAAGAAAGCAAATGGCCAAGTGTAGCAGAGGTACACGAGCATTTATGCTGCAACATAGCTCTTAAATTATTCCTCTCCAATGTTTAAACTTAGTAATTCCAGTCAATTTTGAGAAATATTGATAGTTTTTCTAGGTTTTAGTAGTAATGGACAGTACGTAATTACTAAAAACGTAATATTTTTACACCTGGGCTCTTTTACTCCTGTGCAAAATTAAATGTCAGCAAAAGAGTGATTCTAAAATGAAATTTTAAATAAATGTATTATTACTCTGAGGAGGTAGTATGGTGATTTAATATGGTGACTAGTCACACCTGAATAACTAAAGAGTTTGTTTTTACAGGGAAGCGCTAAATTTACTAAAGCGAAGGGAAAGTATTTTATTACAAATAGGTTATCTTAGTGCTTTCGCTCATTTTGGTGCAGAACTTCGTGTGGAAACTGGGATTTGATAGAAGTGTAGCTGGGGAAAGGGAAAAAAAGGGGGGGGAAGGGGGAACGAAAAACAAGTAAAAAGTTATCAAAGCAAGGTGCCTAAACATGAAATGCTGTGGAAGAGGTCCAGAGTAGCCAAGGTCCTTCCCCCACAGCTGTGGGTCCAGGCTCTGCAGTTAGATCCCATGGGGTCCCATGGGGGTTAGTGCAGTGGTTGAGCCAGCAGCAGGATCAGGGGTTCTCCGTGACTCTCTGGGATGAGGTGTGTGACTGTTCAGAGCCAGAGCATCTCCCTTTCCACTGCTGTCAGGAGTCAAACCCCCGCTGCCGAAGGCTACTCTCCATCCACTATAATTTACAGGACTGAACAATTTATGATCCTTCGTTTTTAATTCTGTTTAACCAATGTACACCAGGTGCTGAAGCAATGCAAAAGAACGTTCTATTTTTTTCATATAGAAATATCTGGAAGAAACCTAATTTCTTGATAAAGCAAATTCATAAGATCTATTTCATGATTGCAAGGTTAAAGAGAGTTCAGGGCTTTGCAGTGCAGGAAGTTGTTCTTATTCTGCCTGGGAAAGGGCCTGTTTTCCTTGTAGATCTTCTTAGAGCTGGAAGGCAGGTTTCTCCTCAAACACATCCCCCATGTCCTCCTGCAGGAAGGAGAGAGGTGTGGGAGGCCACACGGCTGAACCCTTGGTGAGGGCCAGAGGATGCTTGCCTGTTTTTCTGACTCCAGACAAGAATGTGTCACTTACTTTTTTCTCTTTTTCTTTCTATTTCAGCAGCACAAAAGACATGGAGGAAGTATTTGAGAAACTCAGCCCAATAACAGCAGAAAGACTGTGAATATCTTTCAGAGGAAAAGAAGAAAGTGCATTTCCTCTGCTACCCATTGACCCTTCATCTTTGCTTACCTGCATCACTCAAAGAAGGATTCAAAGCATTGGGAGAAAAGTCTTCCTCTTACAGAAATTTTTTCTGCTTTCTCCTGAAATGGCTTCTGTGTTATTTTTTGTAGCTTACTTATTGTCCATCAGTTCAGTTTCCCTTCTTTGCTGATTTCTTGCATCAGTCTATTCATTAGATAGGAGGATGTAAAAGAGAATTAAAAATAAAGCAAAAATAAGGGTCTGTTCCCAAAGCCTATGAAAACAATGGGAGTCAAAGGAACTGGCATTGACAAAACATTTTATTTTCCTCAGGAGAGTAAGAATGATCCTAGCCAAAGTTTTACAGAACAAAGATTCCAGTAATACGTCCAACACAGCAAAACATAAATTGACATCACATTTAGGTTCTTCCTTCCTTGCTAGTAGTGACACTCACCTCAGATTATGTTTGATGAGTACAGTGACAGTCGTCATCATTGTATTAACTGCATACAGCATGGTCTTTAATCTTCCTATGGGATTTTAGGCTGACTACTGTACATATAGTTTCTGACTGCTGAAAGCTGAGAGTAACCCCTAAAGAAGATACAATCTCTTTCTTTTTTTTTTTTCTATTTTTTTAGCTTTGGAAATTACAAACAGAAGAGCCTGTGATGTAGAGACACACACAGAAGGAAATGATCTGAGAGAGGAGACTTTAATAAGCTAAGTAGGTTCAGCCTAATGTACATTCATGTCTTCATTAATTTAGTGGATGATTTTCAGAAGAGTGAGCCACTCTTCCTCTGGTGCAGGCAAAATGCAGCTAAACTCATCCCCTGCTGATTTTCTACGGGTAAAATCATCTAGAAATCACTTAATCTGAAAGCAAAAATCCTCTTAGGTATTTTTCCAAAGACTTCCTTGAATAGGCTAAGCGTAGTCAATCGTCTATGGGAGATAACGGTTTAGCTAAAGATTTTCCTAAAGCACAACCCCTGCTTTACTTCTCTTTACTTCTCTAGCTCTGAGGAGGGAGCACTAGTGGTCTGTGCCCCAAGTAGCTTACAGCTGGAATTCAGATTTCATAAATCAAGTTAGAGGAAACCTCATGAGAGGGAGCTGTCACACGGGGTCACGTAAATGAAAAGACAGCTCTTAAGAAGCAGGCACGTCTGGGGATACTGGTGCCAAAACACCACTCATGAGGAGCTGGCTGAATGGCGAGAACATCTCTGTTTCCATCCCTTCTGCTCCACGGCGCTCATTCATCAGCAGAGACACAGCTTCTCCCACGGTACACAGAATAGGCCAGGCAGGGAGTGAATGGGAGCTCCAGCCTCACGTGTCACTCCACGCAGTGGAGGATGTGCTGGAACCACGGGAGACAATTCAGAGTTGTATAAAGCTCATAAGTTTAAAACAAAATCCATATTACAGAATGGGAACAATCCACTTTGACTGAGGAAAATTTAATGCAAAATAACAGTGTGCTCAGATGCTTTTATTTTTTTGGAAACTACTCAGGTTTTGGGAGATAGCTGCCTCTCCGGCATGTTTGCCCGAGGGCAGCTGTTGGTTTTGTCCAGAGGCTGTGGTCAGGAAGCCTTCATTTGCAGGTGCTGTGCTGTAAGTCTGGAGGGAGTCCTCTGGATAGAGAACTTCATTCTCCTTATTATACTTTGGGCATAGAAAATAGACTAAACCACACGAATTACCTTAAAAAAGGCCTCTTATCTCACTGGTAATCTAAGTGCTATAAACTCTACTGCTTAACACCATCCTAGATCTGACCTACTTTATTTTGGGAAGCCCGTTATCAGAAATGGAGTTCAACTTCCCAGGTACCAAATATTGCTCTTGAAATTAAACACTTTTTTTAATAGATTTTTAATTTCTTTTTTTTTTATTTTTTTTTTTATTTCTTCTTTTTGTTTTCCAAAGCTGTTTAAAAGATCCTCTGATTAAAAAGCATCGCATTTCAGTGTTGAGTACCCATGCAGCTTCTAACTGATATTATTATTTTACTTTGTGGTTTTAATAATATGCTTGACCTCTGAGTTATTCTGAGTTTTTCTGAGTTATTATGCACTGAATGTCACCAAAAATTGTTTATCTGTAGCACTTGCCTACGGTGAGATAACGATACGTTTCTGTGTGATGCATGCCCCTGTGCTGGTCTTTGCTACATGACAGTAAAGCAAAGATCCTTGGTGTGATCTGATACGGTAATCTGTGTGAGCTGATTTCTTTTTTGGTCTCGGTTGATCAGGTTAAACCATATAGAGACAGACTTTTGACCCTTTAGTATCTTGGTTGCCTCCGGAAAGCTTGCATCTGCTGGCAGCAGTGCTGGTGCCATGGATTGACTAATGAATTAGCATTAAGCTTCAGTAGTAAAAGAGGAGAGTTTTTTTCCCATCTTTAAGTGGTCCAAATCCATTAATGCTTTTGCTACCATCCTCCAGCAACGTGGGAAAACAAAAGACAAAGACTGTTCATGTCAACAAGAAATCTGGGAAGAAAAAAGCCACCAGGATTTCATAATCAGAGAAATGCCTCTGCTCTTATACAGCATAAAGCAGGAGCAGAAAATGAGCCATGTTTATGATTCCCCAGCAATGAACATGCCTGTAGTCTGAAAAACAATATCAATATACACAGATCATTGACATGTCATTTTAACTGTGCATATTTCACTTGAAAACCAAACAGCTCTGAGAACTCACCGAAAAACCCTCCCCATCTGAGGCATAAAGAACATGTGTTCACACTGCCGCATGATGGGTGCATAATGATTTCCTCCAGACAACAAACCTTAAAATATCTTAGTCCTTATTGTGTTACTGGTGTTTATAGATCCTACTGCAGTCAAGCCTCAGAGCCCCAGGGCTCCAATTGTGCTGTGGATGGCATAAACAGAGCAAAAAGGCAGACCCTGTGCCCCAGATACTGCAGTTCTAAACGAAACCTCGTCTGTCACCTGCTCTTCCCTCTAGACCAGGGTTTGTGTTTTCTCCAGCCTAAATCTTCAGCATGTAAATGTCTCCAAGGCTAGGGGTGATGTGTTGCTAGCATGGCTGGATGGCACCGGGGTTTGAAGAGTTGTTGAGTAAACAACAATACAACAAGAGGAGCTTTATATCTGCCTCTTTTTCTTTTTTTTTTTCTTTTTTTGAGAATAGACTCCAATGGCTTTTGGAATATTTACACTGAGATTGTTTTCTTGGAACCCATAGAAATACAAGCCATAATAACCAACAAATTTTATTTTGTGTGCTGTTGTGTAATTCCATTGTAATTCTCTGGAATTCTATTGAAATACTTCTCAGAGATGCCTCCATCCTTTGCTGGATCTGGCCAAGGAATTGAATGTGGGCTAGTGAGGAGCCTTAATACGATGGTGGAACATGTCCATCCACACTATTGTGATTCCAGGCACCCAGCTTCTTTTTCAATGCCTTTCTTAAAGGCTGTGGCACTGAATGAACCAGCACTAGAGTCAAGTAGGGTGTTAGAAGCCAAAATATTTTCGGTTATCTGACTTGTGAAAGCATTTTCTCATATTTCTTTCTGCCATTGTTTATTTTTAAGGAAATAAAGGTCAAGGCAAGTAGCAATTCTACTCCTATGCATCAGTTAGACTTTAAACTTACACAGTCAATTCTGAAAATTATTTCCATTTCCCAGGCAGATCCACCTGAAAACTAATTGGTGTCAGCTGTTTTTTAGCACACTCAAATTTTGGATCGAAGTTGTCTGCTCCTTGCTTAGCACCTTCTCCAGCACTCTGAGGATAGTAGGTGGTTAGAAATCTCCACCACCCGTGGCCTTCCCTGAGTCCCTTCACTTTTATTGTTGCTCATTCTCTCCTTCCAGCTTCTCGTAGCCTGTATTGTCACCTGTAACTTCTTGCTAGATGAACCCTGCAAGGAAAGCTTCTCCCTGTGAACATCTCTTTGAGAGTACAATTAATGACATGTAATAAAGGCACATCTCCTTTCCTGGACAAGCCTGGATGGCATTGCAATACCATTGCTGTTCAGCTCACACTGGCATGACTCCACCTGCCTCCACGAAGACTCTCCTGGTTCCTGGAGCTGCTGCTGATGAGGAGGAGGCTGAACCTCGCTTGACAGTGGAGGTGTTCACCCTGTTCCCACCACTCTGCTTTCATCTAGCTCCTCCAGCCAGTTTAACTCCATAAGCAGGGCTGGGAACACCATTACCAGGGCTGGGAACCCCACCACCACCTCTCAGTGTGGCTCAGGCAGTCAGGCACTGCGATGAGGTATAGTCCTTTAAAAATGTGAGCTAGGTACGTCTTAACCAAACACCTGGCAAATCAAGGCTCGAGAAATCCCTCTTTCTAACTCTAACATGAGACTGGTGCTTGCATTTGTTACTGACCATGACTTGGATTGCAGGTTAGTCCCCTCAGATGATCTCTCACATGAAGCCCCAGCCCCAGGTCCCGAGCTCTCCCCTGCCTGATTCTTGTGGCAAACTTTGGCCTGACTACCGCTGCCGTGATTTTTGCGGCTTAGTTCTACCCCTGCCCACCCTGCCTTTTACTGAAACTGCCTGTGAGTTGTTCAAACCCACAAAAGCCTGCTTCGTTTCTTCACCCAACCCCGTCATGATCAATTGTTTCAGCCACTTTGAGATTTCTGCAGAACGTGTGCCAGTTTTATTTCCAAGAATGCAACATCACCAACATTTTTCAATTATTCAGATAGGTTTTAGCTTGTCATCGTCTCCATCTCACTGGAAGGAGTTACGCACGCCTGCCCTACCTCTGATCTTGCTGACACTAATATGATGACTTTGACTTTGCAGAGGTTACTTCCAATTTCAGCAGGAAGGAGAGAGCAGGATCTGTCCTTCGCATGCCGCCTCTCCTGCCATGTGGAGCAACCCTGAGCTTCTCAGTGCATCTGGTTTCAAAATAAACCCTCTACAACAGACAAATATGTTAAACCTTTGAAAGCCTCATTTCCAGGTTTCAACAACATTCTCTTCAGAAACGAGCACTTAATGGAGTTCATTTAAGGTTGTTTAAGCCACAACTTGCTGTCAGCACTATTTACCACTTCAGTGGCTCGGCTAGAGCCTCAGCTGTTGTACGCCAGTTCAGTGCTAACAACAGAGTCCTCCTGATTTACATCAGCTGAAAATCTGACCAAGCTTCTGCCAGGCTGACAGCCTTCCTCTGCTGGATTCCAGTAGCTGTTTATACACTCACTCGGTGCAGACAGTAGTAAAAGCAGTTTTTCTTCTGACACTCCTGTCTGTGCCCTATTTTTAATGTAAGACCAAACAAGCGTGGCAGATGTTCCAGCGTGGTGTCCTCTATTGACTGGGCACCTCACCCAGGGAGATGCCAGAATTTGCTTTGATGGCCCCAGAATGCAGCTGGATCTGTTAATGAGTGGCCCCTTGTGCTCCTCTTTCAGGGACTGCACTCAGGGTATCTGCTCTCCAGTCCTGGTTTCAAATCCTTTGGGAGCTAAAAGAGGCAGATCTCTCATTACACTGCGGTCCCCTGCTCCTTCTGCACTCCTTGGCTTTGCTCATCTTTTCTAGCTGGTCAGAGAGGAGACATCTTCCTCTTTCCAACCACTACTTTTTAATTCTCTCTGTTTTTTTTTCCAGGAAGAACATATCAGCTGCTTTACAGCCACTTGGCTTTTTACTTGTGGCTGGTATTCCTATTGCTGCAAAATTTCTGTTCCTACTCCTTTTTGACTCCTCTAAACTCAACTCACATGGACCCAAGTTAAGTTGGGGCTACTGGTGGATGTGAAGTGGGACATAAGCCAGCAATGTACACTTGCAGCCAAGAAAACCAACTGTATTGTGGGCTGCATTAAAAGAAGTGTGGCCAGTGGGTCCTCAATCTCCACCCTGGTGAGACCTCACCTGGAGTACTGCATCCAGCTCTGGAGCCCTCAGCACAGGAGAGACATGGACGTGTTGGAGTGGGTCAAGAGGAGACCACAAAAATGATCAGAAGCTGGTGCACTTCTGCTGTGAGGGCAGGCTGAGAGAGTTCAACATGGAGAAGAAAAGGCTCTGAGGGGACCTTATTGTTGTGTTCCGGTACCTAAAGGGAGCTTATAAGAAAGACCGGAACAAACTTTTTAGCAGGGCCTGTAAGCAATAGGACAAGAGGTAATAGTTTTAAACTAAAAGAGAGTAGATTTAGACTAGACACAAGGAAGAAATATTTTACACTAAGGGTGGTGAAACCCTGGCACAGGTTGCCCAGAGACATGGTAGATACCCCATCCCTGGAAACATTCTGGGTCAGGTTGGATGGTGCTCTGAGCGACTTGATCTGGTTGGAGATGTCCCTGCACATGGCAGAGGGGTTGGACTACATGACCTTTAAAGGTCCCTTCCAATCCAAACTATTCTACAAATCTATGAAATCTTCCCAAAGCCATAGTGCTGACCTATTTCTAGTTATGCAGATTAAAATTATAAACATTTTTTACTTTAAGCCATTTATTGTGTTCCAAGGTTCTGCTCTGGTTAATGCTGGATCTGGAGCCTATAGAAAACATACCGTCAATTTACGCAGCCAAAGCCCTCAAAATGGCAGCCATCTGCTTCATGGTGAACTGGCAACACAACAATAACTTTCAGTAAGCTGAGAAGTGGATGGTTTTAGTGAATAAAACCACTACTCCTTCTGTCTTTTATTTCCATAGTAAATTTAATTTTATTATCTTCCCCCCAATTTGCCACAGAATTTTGCTGAGAGCCATCATTACTGAGTTGCGACATGGGAGGTTTTGACCCTCCGAGTTATTAGGTTGATAAAATTGCAGTTTTCACCTCCTGCAGAAGCCCAGATTTTTTAACATTGGGGAACGACTGCCTGCAGTCAGATCCAGACATCCCATTTTGAAAGCTGCCAGGGGAATGCTAACTTCCATAGCCCATCCCCGTTATTTACTAGGTGGAGAATGGTGTCATCACCCACAGGGTCATGCTGAGGGACTGGGCTGGAGCAGAGGGCACTGGGAGCTCAGGGATGTGACACCAGTGGCCCTGGGGACCTCTTAGGAGCTGTCATTTGGAAGAAAGAGCTAATAACTTGCCTGGGAGTTAACTCAGCTCTTGGGGTGGAGCAACCAGGATGCAAGAGGATGTGGAGACTTCTCAGTCCACCACATGGCCCCAAAGCAGAATGGTGAGAGGCAATTTTCAGAATCACTGAAATCTTTTAAAGAGGGAAGAGTCAAGTCCCCAGACACATGGGATTAGCTTAAAAATAAAAGCACCATATTGCTGCTCTGTCTTAATTTCCCTTCTGAACTCGAAAGCTTATTTTTACCATAGTTTAAAGATACTTTTCTCAAAAAAAAAAAAAAAAAAATTGTTTTAAGAACAAAAGTATGAGGTTTTCTCATAGTTGCATGCTTTCAGCAGCTGAAGCATTAAAGGAAAGTGTTATATATGACATGAAAAAATTGTGGGAGCTGACAACAGGAGATCTTGCTTAAGAGAAAGCTGTTCCTCCCAGAACATTTGTGATTTCTGAATTTAATCTTAATGTACAGATCTCACATTTTTGTGTCTTTATGAGCTGATTTTAAAGGGCATATCAGGATATTGTGCTCCAGCCCTGTATGTTAATAGTTTCCTGCCTCCCTCCAGGAAAAATGGAATATTTCTTCTCTGAGCTTTTCACACACTCTTCTGCCAAGTCAAAGCAGAAAGGAAAAACTCCGTACAATATTTTATTAGGCCAAATGTCAATTTGTTTTTCTGAAATCTTTTACCAATCTTCCTGGCATTTAATATTCAAAGAGGGGGGAAAAAAAAAAAAAAAAAAAAGAAAGCTGAAAAACAATAAGTCTTTCATTTCATACAGCAGTGCCTGAGACATCCAACAGGCCATGATACAGAGAGCCACATTTTTTTCATACATAGAAAAAGAGGCAGTTAAACACACTAGAGAAGGTGGACAGCATCTGTGTAAAAAGGAAAGGGGTGGGATCGCTCCTTTTAAATCAGTTTTCATTAATCTCTGCTAAGCCTGGCTAACGACAGCATACCTCCCATTTTGTTGGACCTTGGTTTTGCCCACAAAAGATGGGGGTTTTTCACGTGTAAAAAATATTTCCATTTCCACTCCGCTCAGAAAACTTCCCACATTTCCAGCTCAGTTCACCGTTACTTCACTAGACAACACAGCGCTGATGTAAGCTGAACCATTTTGCCTATCAGCGTTTTTTGGTAATTAATATGTGAAACTCCTGATCAGCCAGGAAAGTCCAGCTGGGTGACACCAACTAGTCTGCAAACATGCTCCCTTTACCTGTCAAACCCAACTGCCGTCTTCTGTTGGGCTGTGAATTGCTGCTGCTGTAGCAGAAGTTCTTTATTCTGCCCTGGGAAAATGGGACCTGCTGCTTTGCCTCTTGCTATTTATTTCCTCTGATGTTGAGAAGACACTGAGGTATGTCAGGAACAGCACAATAAGACAGGATATCTACTAGCATGAATAGATATTCACATGCCTACCTGTTATTCCTCCTGCTGCACAGGATAATTTTCTCCATTGAGCCCCAGCCAAATGTCTACAGGACTCTTGCACTGAAATTCCAAAGAAACTTGTCTTCATGGATCGTCTTGATTTTTTTTGCAGGGCTGTACAAGCAATACCTCCTGAGGGAAGCAAGAGGTACTTGAAAGTAAGAAGTTCATCCAAGTGTACAGAGTAAGCCAGTAGCAGAGCCTACATGCTGGTTTGAAAGCTCCTTCAACATACTTGTTATTTTCATAATATCATGTATTAACAATTATTGTGGAAGAAATTTCTGAGTATTAATGTTCATTCAGTTAATACAAGAATAATCAGTAATGCAGCTGGCTTGATAATGTTAAGGAATTCCTAAGACTGAAAGTCAGCATCCACAAATCTATGAAAGTGCTAGATTTGCCTACACTCACATGGCAGGGTTGCTGCATGGTGTTAGCATGTCACTGCAGCAGTCCTCACCATCAAAACAGCTAGTTTTTCACCTCTTCTTCATCACTCCCCTTCCTGCTGCCCATCTAAAAGTGACAACTGGTGCTAGGTCCCTGGAGACCTTGTGTAAATCATCCCATGAGCTGGAGGGCAGGCAGAGGCAGACACCTCTGTGCTAGTGCTGACCTGGAGGCATTTCCTTTGATAGCACAGAGGACATTTCACCAGCCTGCCAGGAGGATCCACTGACCAAACCTTGTTGGAGAAAGGAGGTTTTCACAGGGCTAGAAGGAATATACATATCAGTGACACCCCAAGTAAGAATTCACAGCTTTTCTTTTTAATTCATCACAAAGATGTGTCCAAAAGGTGAGATGCTTCTTTGCCTGGTGCTCTACCCTTCTGAAAAGATTTCCCTTCAAAATACAACTATCAACAAACAGCTTTTTGTCCAGCTCAGGTCTTTTCCACCTGGTGTGCTCTGTGCAGGATCCATTAATATTTTAACCGTCTTGGCTATTAGCCCATTGAAGCGATCTGGCTAGGATAAAAGAAAAGGGTGAGATTACATTTTCCCCTTCTGGCATCCTCTTCTATTTTTTAGTAAGAATCCTGTTTACAGCAGAAAAGTTCCTAAGGAGCTACTGTGTGTTAGACATAGCCAAATGATTAGCCATAGGCAAAAAAATAACTTTGAAATAGATTTCAGCAGAAATTTATTTTTTATTGAACTCAAAAACCTCTCAAAAATACCTACTTTCCTCTACTTGTTTTTTTGGGGGGAAAAATCACTTTGGGTAAAAAAATTAATTTCAGCAAAAAGATGTTTTGTTTTCTGCTAAAAAAAGCATCTGGATTTGGCCAAGAGAAATATATACTTTTAATGGAATGTCAGTGAGCTCTCCTGTACATGGATAAGCAATAAGAGGATGGCGTATGGCCCAGACAGTGTGCAATTGAGGTGATCTTTAGGCATTTTTAAAGCCTTAGCTACCACAGAAGTCAGCGTTGATTCAAGCTCCCTTTTATCTTTTCTTTTTTCTGGGAATTCAGCCCCCAGCTAAAGGATTACCACAGCTGATTCAGAGTGGAGGGAGGAAAGGTAGAGCTCACTGGGTTTTGGCAGTGGCCTCCGTCATCGCCCCAAGAAGAGCTTTTCTGGAATGTCACATTCCTGCAGGAGATTAAGAGCAACCAGGCAGGAGATGGGGTCGAGCCCCTGCCTTCTCCTTGAGACTTCAAGGCTTGTGGTCTTCGTTCTGCGTTCCACAAAGAGGCGGACTTTGGGTCTGCGTTCAGCATGTGGACTTCTCCAAAACCAGGAAATATGAGAATCCTGTGTTTTCGTTGGGTCTCCCCCTGTTTAAAACATACTGTCATTGCCTTTGGTAAATTGTGATCAATGTATATTTCATAAACCACAGGGAAACGTGCAGCTATCCAGTACCTTTCACCAGAGGCTCTCAAAGTACTTCACAAATAAATAGGCAGGTTTTACAACAGCTTCTTATTCCAGGTTTTCTAGATAGCAGGCAAGCTGACATCCAAGTGGCTTTCCCACAGTCACACAACAAAACTGCACCAGCTTAAGAACAGAACTTAGAAAACCTGATTCCAGCTCTAGTTCTGCCTCTCAAACAAGAGTTGTTATTTCTGCACTTATCCATCCAAGGTTCCCACCACTGCTAGCCAGAGATAGACATGATCGTTTACACCACTGCATTTTTATTTTCCCTCTAAACTTCTCCCCATCTTTAACATGGATAAATAAAATGTATAAACTTGGGCGATCAGAAGAGAAGCTGCATGAGAGGTGGATGAGGAGCGACAGTTTCAAACACCAAATCAATGTTGGCTGCTCCTGAGCCGGTACATCACCTTTGAGAGCTCCCTCAGAGGTCACCTGCAGGCACACACCTCCTTCCTATGCAATAAACACATACAGGTATGCATATATTTAGTTATTTTTATCACTAACCGCCATGGGATATTTGCTGAGTGATGACTACTGCTGTGCTGATGGTAAAGCTGAGAAGAAGAGGGGCAGGAATTGTGGAAAGCAACAGGCTGGGTGTGGAAAAACTGGAGATAAATCCAGTTCATATCAAAGCAGATTTAATTTGGAGTGAGAGGAGCGAAGCTGAGTCCTTTCACAGCAAAGTCATGTTGTTGTTGCTGTTGTTCGGGTGGTGTCCTGAATTCCTGCCCTGCCTCTGTGGCAGAATCAGGTCTGAGGCCAAACGCTTATTAATGATGCTTATTAATTAATAATAACAAGAGCTCTAGTGGAAAAATTCAGGTCTCGTACTCACCACTTGCTGCCAAGCTCGTCACTTCCCAAACTTACTTCTAAAATTAGAAACAAACAGCCCCCTTCTAAAGGCAATAAACAGCATTTTAATTGGACTAAAAGCTATAAATCTGTCAGCAACCACTTACTCTGGCTCCCTTGTGTGATCAGCAGCTTTGAATGCCCTTCTGGGTCTTTCCCAGAGGGTAATGATATGATCTAATGTCATCAAAACAAAGGTGTGATTGAACAAGGCAGCACGGTGTGGTGGCTCCAGCACAAGGCTGCTGGGATCAGTGAGCCCAACTGGGCGTGCTGGAGAGAGGGCCGTGCTCCTGCCTGGTGTGGGCATCATCAAGGAGGCAGAAGGGAGAGACCTGTGCTGCAGACCTCTGACTGTGTGTGGCCCATGAATACATCGACAGGAATTAATACACCAGGTACCTCCCACATCGGGGCCATGTGAAATGCCTATTACAATGCATTTCCTTAGCTAAACCAGCATGTTTTTATCTCTGCTTTCTACGAGACGGAAGACTTCTAAAGTGAATCCCACTTGGCTCGAGAAGACATCAATTATCAGTATCAGTATGCAGGAGATCCTAACCAAAGAACAAGTACTGACGCTCTGGCAGCATCACCCCTGACAAGAACCTGCTTATAGGGAAAAAGAGCAAATACACAAACACAGTGGCTGGTATTTCGGGTACACAAATCGTTTTGGAGGTGAGAGGGAGGTGTCAGCCTTATGGCAAAGGGCAGGGCATGGACCTTCAGGTTTTTTTCCAGCTCAAGGGGAATTCATGGCCTGATCCCTACCAGGGAAAGTGTGATGGACAGAGGTGTGTCCCAGGTGACACAGGGCTGACTCTGCAATGAGGGCGGCAGCACTCTTGCTTAGATGACCTCCTGGAACCCCAATGGCCTTAATGTATCATCCAACAGAGGCAAAACTGCTCTAGAGACAAAATCAGCCCAATGGTCAGCAAGTTGGGGAATGAGGATAGGACACAGAGGTGACTACATTTCTTCTTGTCTGCTCATGCAAAACTAACTTCAAGGTGAAAAATAAAAAAAAAAAAAAAACTTTTTCTTTTTTTTCTTTTTCAAAAGGGCTTGAGGGGAGGGAAAGAAAGAGATATTTTTAGGACCACTTTGAGAACAAATCGTAAAACCTGCAGAAGGTTATTACTAAGTAAAAAATACAAGATGCTTCCATTGTGTGAACAGAGTGTGCTTCCCCGGTAAGGGTGACGTGAACCTCCTACAGGCAGAATTTCTGAAACTGCGAGAATAATCCCTAGGTACCAAAGGACCTTGCAGTCTGTGGAGTGGATAAATCCTGGAGGATTTGCGTAACAGGTGAATCGTGACCAATAGCACCCAGTATCACCCAGTATCACCCTCTAAATGCCCAAAGTACCAAGACCTGAGGCACAGATGTGGTGGGTCTGAACAGGGCAAAACAGAGCAGGGTCTTCCTTGTCCCATCCCCTCTCGCACACGGCTTAGGTAGGATTTAGGAGGTTTCTTGTCCCTGGTAGCAAAGCGAGTGATCGTGTCCCAAACAGTGTGAGCATTTCACATAAACAGGGAATCCCAGAATCACAGAACTGTAGGGTTTGGAAGGGACATCTAGAAATCATGAACTGCTTACCTAAAATCAAGTCTGACTTAAATAAGATTTTAACAGAAATTACACATTCAAGACTTTCTTCTTTTTTGTTGTAGTTTTAGTTTTGGATTTATTTGCATCTGCAAGTATTTTCTCTATTTTTTTCCTGCTACTGTGATTATTAGTGCAGTTTCCAAAAGCTCAAAGTTTCCTAAATACAAACAAAAGGGAGGGTAATATTGTCATTCCCTCCCACCCCTCAACTCTCAAAGAGTTATTAAAAAAAATCTACTGTCTGTCCAAAGAGACCTGAGATAAACTCTGGAGCCAGTAACATTGAGTCTTCCTTTGGATGGCAGTGAGCACCCCAAGGAGCTGCTCAGTCCACTGCATGATGGATCAGGCCCACCTTCCCTGTGGAAAACCTAAAGGAAATCAGGGCAGGACATGCTGGGGAAGACCTTCTAGAGGAGGCTCCCCCACCCTGTCAATCCATGAGAGACTCATTTTTCTTTCCTATTCCTATTTCTGGAGCTGTGGGAGGAGAAGTTGGACAAGCTCTGGAGCTTCTCCAGACCCCTCCGTTGTTCCAGGGTTTCCAGGACAGCCCAACTGCTGCTTCCTGGGAAAGGGGCTCCTTGGGAGGTGGAGGAGTTCCATGTGGGGTGCAAGAGCACATGGAGGGAGGCACATGGGGGCTGGAGGTTCAGGTGATGGGGAAAAGGATGGCCAGACCACCTCTGTACCTGGACGTCAGGAAGGGTGGGTGGGTGTTTGTGTGCAGGTGAACTGTTCAGCTTTTAAAATGCAAACCTGAAAAAAGGAGAGAACAACCCCTTTCTGCTAGAGCAGAAATCTCCAGAATGATAATCTCTGATTATTATTATAAATAATCAGAGTAGCTACAGATCTGTGCTACTGTTTACTTTTTACTGCTTTCATTTTTCACTCTTGAAAGGAAAAAAACGTATTTCACTCCACAAAACCCAGTATTTCAGTCTAAACTATCTTGGTTTGAGGCACAGTGCGGGAGGAGACAGCCCTTTTCCCAACAGCCATGCAGCATCACCTGTCATAACCCCAGGATGAGCTGGGACCGGGTGACCTCCACCAAGTCACGGCCATTCACACCCCTGGGAAGCCGATCCCTAACTGCAGATGTGCTCAATGCCTGGCTCAAAAGAAAAACAATAACTTTCAGCAACATGCCTGTGAAAACAGCTGATTCTCTGGACCATTAAAATACCCTGTATTTATAAACAAAAGAGAGGTTTAGACTTTCTTGTCCTAGAAAAACACACTGGAACATTTCACCACCATTTTCATACGCTTTAATTAGAAAGGAAAGGGGGAATGTCAAAGAGCAATTATACAAAATATATACTGTGCTGATTAGGGATTTCTTTTCTGTACAATGGAGAAGGCAGCTTGGAGTTCACATGAAATCTCTCTCCCCCTCTAACAAGATATGCCTTATCCAACCCAGAAAGATACAATTAAACCAGGAAAGAATGCAGCCACTTTCTCAGGGGAAAAAGAAAAAAAATATAAAATAAAAGAGGGGAGGAATGAAGAGTTCATGTTCAAAGGTGAAGTATGAAGGGCTGATACTGCAGACCCTGAGTATGAACCAGACTCAAAAGAAACGTCCTGATCAGCTCCAGAGTTTTAAACAAGTCCACAGCTTCTCAAGGCCCAATCCTGGCCTGGAACACTTGTGGGATCCAGCCTGAAACCAGATCTGGAAGAGCTGAGCTCATTTGTCCCCTCTAGTCCAGGTGATGGTCATTTAGGGATGAAGTAATGGAAGGATAAGGGGCTGGGGGTGGGATGAGGGGGATGTTAGGCTGGGAGGACTTAAGAGCACCCCTAAAGGCCACCACCACTGGGGGCTGTAGAGTTGGGGTTGGTCCCAGCTGGACTGTGGCCACCCCACTTCCATGTATGCGCTTGGAGGCTGCCTGCCTTGCACCTCATTTATACTACATTGGGGTGTTTGTGGTGTTTTTTTTTTCCCTGATAATTTTTGAAGAGGCAGGACATCCCCCTGCTTCCCCTCTGTGCAACCCTGAGGGGTGGGCAGAAGGTTCTGCCGGAGGACAGCGTGTGGCTCCTCCAAAAATCCCTCCTCAACGTATAGCGGGGTCAGGGGGAAGGGGAGGGGAAGNGGAAGGGGAAAAGGAAAAAAAAAAAAAAAAAAAAAAAAAAAAAAAAAAAAAAAAAAAAGGAACAACCCAAACCCCAACCCAGGAACATAAATTGGACCCAGAAGGGCAGATGCAGACTGAACAGGAAGCGCTGGCCCGGGGCGAAATGAAACAGCTGTTGCCATTGTTCTGCCATCGCGAACTCCGCACGGCTCGGGCTGCGGGAGCAGATGTTAGCAATTACTGCACATGAAAAGAAGGGCACAGGATTAGGCAAGTGACGAAAAAGCTAAGGGGACCGCTAGATTTATCACTGGCGGAGCCAAGCAGCCCCTCTCTGGAGGGAGCCGCCAGCCAGCACTTTGCTCCTCTTAGCCCTTACCAAAGGGCTGCCCAAAGCCCTGCTCGACCCCGCACCGCCAGCCCTGCCACCCCCGGGGAGGGTAGAAGCCTCTCTGGGTATGCTTTATCCCTGGTGGGTGTTTTACAGAGGGGAGTGGATGGGACCCAGTGTCAGGGATGTGCCCCTGGGATGCTGCGGGGAGCCCAGTGTCGCCGCCCGGAGCCTCTGCATCGGGGCTTCTTCTCCTTGGTGGTGTCTTGGTCCCAGTCCGAGACATCCCACTGGGAACTGGGGGCATGGGGGAAGCTGGGCTAAGCTTGCGGACAAATTTCATCTCCCCCTCTCTTTGTATAAGCAGGAAAAAA
>VXBW01008314.1:2020071-2031321 GCA_013400375.1 Thinocorus orbignyianus | reverse complement strand
AAAAAAGAAAAAAAAAAACCAAAGGGGACCACAGGCTTTACATTCCTTGTGAAATTTCTTTGGCTCTTCCATATAATCAGTGCTGTAAAATAAAAAAAATAAATAATAATAATAATAAAAAAAAAAATCTCTCACAGATTTCTTTTTGCAAGGAGTGATGAGTATAAGAGAGGTTAGTCAGAAGGTAAAGCATGTGTTTGCCATCTTAGCTCTTAATATGGAAACCATATGCTTAAACACAGCACCAAACATACTCAATATAACACTCTTTTTTATTAAAGGTGGTTTTATAAAAGCTATCCACCTTCCATCCACTAGTGACTCCCAAAGAGGTCACATATTCCTCATTGCAACTATCAATACATATTTGGGGTAAATTAAACTCCAAATAGACTGTTTCTGATTATTATTGCAAAGGGAGCAAGAGGCCATCTTATTTTCCCTCACTGATAAATTAGAAGAACTGTAATGGGTGATTTCTGCAACCTGTAAAAGCGCAATACCATCTGTGACTCATTTAGTGTCACTTTAAAGAAAATTTATTTGATTAATTTGGGAAAAGTATAGAAAGAATATAGATTTTATTTTTTTTTTAAACTCTACTGCTAAAGAGAAAGAAGCAGCAGAAAAAAAAAAAAAAACAACCCTGACCCAGAATAAACACTTTGGGAATTAAAAATGCCTAAAGTGTTACTGGAAGTGCAGAGGCTGCTTGAGATAGCTGTTTTTTTCCCTTGCAAACTAGAAGACCTCAGTATGAGATGGCTCTAACAGGGTCCATGTCACGGAAGGAGGAATAGGCCAGAAGCAAAACATGAGAAAATGCAGAACTGAGGGTTGGGCTTCTCCACTGCTTCTCTCTTCTGGAGTGAAAAGGAGCCAACCAGCCATCCCACTGGAGCAACGCTTGCAAAGATGCACACAAAGTTATTTCCTTCAAGTTATGCAGCCAGAAAGAGCACCCTTTTTGTCAAATGGGATGTTCGGTAATGCAGCACTTGAAAAAGAACAGTGAAGAAGAGTAGGGGAAAGTAAGAGGGAGAAAGGATGCCAATTTTTCATCTTATAAACGAGGGGTGATAGTAGCAACCACAACGTTACCACCTTTGTCTGGCCTGACAGGCAGGAAGCGGAGGAAAGATCAAAAGCAAGTGGAAATCAAAAGGATTAAGATATTGAAATTCTTCTGTTTTGCCACAGGCTGTCACCCTAGCTCCACATATCGCTCAGCCAGACAGACACACTCCCTGCGAAGCAAAGAGAAACAGCTCCAGAAGTCTGCAAGCTTGCTCCTCCTGAAACGTAATTGGCCGGCAGGTTACCCGCAATCTCAGCTCGCCTGCTCACCATTCAGAGAATAATATTAAATAGTAACGATAATAAATACTAATAGATTAATCTTTGTAAGTCGTGCCAAATTCTACGGGGCCTGGGCTTGGTAAGAGTGGTCTGCCTCAGATGTGGAGTATCTAATGACATCTTTACTGTTGTGGGGTTTGTACATGGCAGTCGGAGATGTTGTTTGCACTTTGACACAGGCTAAGTTACTTATAACTGTTGATCTAACCAGAGGCTCGCTTTGGGCCAACCTGGGCCCTGGCCAAAACTTGGTTTAAATCAAAGGTTGAACTTGCCTTAACGTCTCTGGACTGCTTTCCTTCACCCTGGGAAGAGGCAGGAGAGGGGCAGTGTTCCAGCCGGCTCAGAAGAAGCACAGGGACTGACCTACTGAAATCACGAAGGATATTTTTGTTGACTACGGTGACCTTGGCAAGCCTGGTGCTCTGCTCAGTTATTTGTACTTCATGACCCCACACCGTTCCTTGTTCCTCTCTGCTGGGCTATCCTAAAGCCACCTAGTTAGTTTTTATAGGTTGGAGTCCAAGATCTCTGCTCAGTTCTCAAACCCATGGAGATGGCTGATAAAGTGCTGAACCCCTCTGCGATCAGTGGGCATTACAGACCTGTATAATATCTGAGATATAATATAAGGATCTGGGCTCAATAGAGTTATGTACCTCTGAGGAGCTGGATCTTCTTTTCAAGTTAGGACTCATCCAACTGTATTGACTCAGCACTGACATCAACCCTGGGACAATCCCATGGGAAGTTCTCCATCACCCATCCCTAGTATGCGCCATCTCTTCCCCTGCTGAACTCTTCCTGACTTGTTTGGACCCTAAGGATACTCAAGTGGCTCACTCTTTGAAGATCTTGGACAAAACCACCCTCTACAGGTGAAAAGAGGATAAGGAAAGGGCCAGTTTCACAACTTGCTGTGGAAAACATAGATGGACCTTCAAGATGTAAATGAGAAGAGAAGAAAACTTGAATTTTTTTAAGGGCATTTTGGGAACAAAGCAGTGAGGATTTCTAAAATGTAATAATGCAATGTTTTTTTCTTCTGAGAAAAGGGCAGAAACCTGAGAGATATTGGACTGGTTATTTTATTGTTGAGGATCTGTTTCATCGAAATACTTCTTGTCAAATACACTGGTTTTCTTGGTTAATGGTAGCTTAATTTGTGTTTAGTTTACTAACAAATCTCCAGCCTTGCTGTAATTTATGCAAAGAAAGATTTGATGATCCTATCATGCCTTCCAGTTGCTTGTGCCACAGAGGAACTTCAGTGTCAGGCCTGAAGCTGCTCAAATTATTCGGTTATGTTTTTCATATACAGACTCTTCAGGTTTGGTTTGTTTTGGTTTTTTCTCACAGGCTCTTGACTTGAAACTGGTCAGGTTTTGCCAAGTGGAAATTGGGGGAATGGGAGCTGGGATTAATTGTACGTGTTTCTCTAAATCTGATATTAAAAAAGAGGGCCCATTGGTTCAGGAGAAAACAATAGAAAACAATGATTTTACAATACTTTTCACATTGCTCAGCTAATTAAGCTTTTCCAAAGTAATGCTGCAGCTACAAAAAAAAAAACACCAACCAACCAACCAAACAAACAAACAAAACAAAACCAAAAACCAACCAAGCAACCAGCCAAGAAAACAAACAACCAAAAACAAAGAAAGAAAGAAATTAAATGTTATTTTATGGTAAATTACTTTCATTGGGGAACTATGTATTGTTAAGTATACACATGGTTCCAGACCTGTAAGACAACTACGATGTGTATTTCTTTGTGCTGTGCATCACACCACACACAGGGAAACCTCCTGTCTAATTCTTGCCCAGTACAACTGCCTGGCCAGTGAAAGATGATTGATGACCAAATTTGTGAGTAACATAGTTGTTTGGGAAATTAAGTCTTAGTTTTGCCTTCCTCTTCACCTCTCTCTCCTTCTTCTATTTGCGTTATTCTGTTGTCTGTGTGAGCCTTTAGCCCAATATCCCACATACACACTCATCCCTGGGACAGCTTTAAGCAGAGCGCACGGGCATGTCTGGGCACTACATTAATATATCTTCTTCTTGTCTCTCTGCAGATTATCCTCTGTTACTGTAATTCATAACTACAGCCCTTTGTGTACATGCTTCCATTCTGAAAGTGTAATGTCACTGCTAATTAAACAGTGTTTTAAGAAGTCAGCTGATAGCTCCTCGCAGCATCTAGGAATTAACCTCACCTGGGAGCAAGCTGCTGGTTGAGGCTCAAGTGAAGCTTAGATAAAGGCGGGGAAAGGAAAAGACATCAAAGAACTAGTCACCACCAAAACCTCATCCTCCACAAATTCTAGGTGTGGAAATGTTTTTCAGCCATAGGGATCCTCCCTCCGCTGGATTTCCAAATAACTATAATCATCAGAATTCCGTCTTTCACCTCCCCCTGGCCTGATTATCTCATCTTTCTCATTTGAACTTGCTTGTTATGAGCAATACATTCATGTCCTCTGCGCTTCATGACCTTGATGCCAAAAAGGTTTAATATGGTTCAGATGGTGCTAATTTAGCAATGCAGAGTTTAGGGACAGCACTGTCTTGGTGGTCTGCTTTCGCCCATGAACAAGGTTTTCACCCTGATCTGAAAGATCTCCTTGGGTTTGTTTCACGTATCCTTTCCTTGAGCTCCCTCAGAGGCCATGGGTCCATATCAGTGTACGCAGAGGACAGAGTCATCTTGATTCTTGAAATTCCTGTCAGCCTCGGGAACCTAAAGTTCAGCAGTCTCCAGTTATTTTTTTTCTTTTTTCCCCACAATTAAATGTGCTTCTTGGAAGAAAGCATGGAATAAACAAAGAAATCACAACCCGAATTAGGCTCTCTCTGAGGAGCTTCGTGTCAAAAATCCAGATACTAGAATCACTAATCATCCTGGCTATAACTTTTAGGATGTTGACAGAGCATATACTCTGTGATAAAGAGTACAGTATGGATATACAGCCAAGATAAGGAGATGATTTAATTCTGAAACAGATAAGAAGGGTAAATTTCAAGGGCTACGCAGGGAAACCATCCAGCTCTGAGGGTGGAACAGTATCACTCCTGAGTGATTATTAATGCACCTTGATTCTTTGTTCTGCCTCTTTTTTTTTTCTTTTGTGTGTGTGTGTGTGTGTGTGTGTGTGTGTGTGTGTGTGTCCACAATTCTTAATAATGTGTTTGGAAACTTATTAAACCTACAAATCAAGACCCAGGGTTAAAGGCAACCCTGGCTAACTATCTTATTATTTATAACAAGATTATCATTAAACATCTTGCAGAGAAATTCTGAACCAGTGCAGAATCTGAAAAAATGTGGGGGGAAAAAAAAAATGCTAATGTGTCTACTTTTTAATTAAATGTAAATATAATTTGTAAGGCTTATGGGTTTTAAACAGAGAAGATTTACTCTGCGTAATTTCCTTTCTGGTTAACCTTATAGACAGAAGAGTAAGTAGGGTTATTCAGAAGAATTTTGTAGCTATTAAGCCAGTTACCGCCTCCAGATCTATTGTCGCAGATGACTTCAACGCATCCGAGGTTTCACCTGAAGTTCCTAATTTACAATGACAACACAGCGATTTTGAGCATTAAAACGAGCTTTGTTAAACGACCTAGTTTACAGCTTGTTTGGGATGTCAGCAGATTTTTCATCTTTATTGCTGCAGACAGATAGCAAGGCTCTTTTCCGTACATACCTCATCAGAATGGCTCAAACACGCAAAAGTGAATTCTTGGTTATTTTAATGTGACAAGTAAATATAAACCAGTTACAAATACAAAGGCAGGATGAATGTGCCTGACAATACAGCAATGTCTAAATTACTGCCAGCTTAGTATTAAAAGTTCTGTCGTGGTTTCTGGTTCAAAGAGTCCCATAAAAATCAGAGTTAATTTAAAACTTAGCCATCCATGGGAATATTTCTCATTCGCACAATACAGACTCTCTTGTACAGGTCTGTTTATATGTTTCAGCTATGGAGCAATTTTCAGTTTCCGTTCAAGGAAGTACCCATATTCAGTCCAAAAAAGTAATTAAACACGTGTTTAGCCATGTGCCTTAGTTAGGCACAAGCCTGTAATGTCATTTCACCTGTTGCATCTTTTTGAGCCAATTACTTCATTATTTGTGTATTTTTTTTGCAAGGCAACTCATTCCAAACAGGATTTTGATACAAGGTTACAGAAGATCAAATGTAAAACACTACTGATTTTCCTGCCACATCATGGTCAATCCAATATGAAGAATCCACTAAGCATCACTGCCTGGAGAGACTTCAAAGTCCTCATCCATCTATGGAAACCTTCATCTATGGAAACCCATGGAAATCTTTCCCTAATTTCACCAAGGTAGTCATCCATTGGACCTTGACAGGTAAGAGGAAGGATGGAGAGTATGCTACCATCAGGCAGATGGGCCCCAACACTACAGAGGCACTGTAGGAGGTCAAATGCAAAGGATTACCAAGCTGATCTACTGGGCTGCAGGGTGGCTATCCAGTGAGTATGGGGACCACCATCACCCCAAGGCCAATGTCCTCCAGCTTGACCAGGTTTCTCTGAACCCTGCACAGTTCCAGTAATGGAAGAGATTTTTTGATCAACATTGTCAGAAACAACAGGTGCCTTCACCAAATGGAGAGAGCAAAACAGCCATTCCCAGCCCATGTTCAATCCTACAATTACTGTCAGAAAGGACCTCTGGAGATCTCCAGTCTAAGCTCCTGCTCAGAGTGGAGTCGACACTGAATTCAGACCAGGTTGCTCAGAGCATTGTTCATCTGAGTCTTGAGAATCTCCAAGGACGGGGATTTCACAGCCTTTCCGGGACCCTGCTCCACTGCCCAATTCATCCAGCTCCTTCATGCCATGGGCACCACCTTTCTTCTCCAAGAGCAGCAGGACAGATCCTGGTCCAGCTTTTCCGCTGATCCTAGCTTTCAGTTGCCTTTTATCCTACTGCTGCCTGCTGTTACCATCTATTTCTTCAGCTTTTCCCAAAGCTATGCTGCTGCTTCTTACGTGTAGCTCCTAGCTCACCCTCCAGAGCCCTGCAGAAGCCAAATAGTTCCTAAATAGTAACTTCTGGCCCTTCCCTTTCCCAAACCAGAGAGACCTTTCCTGGCGTGCCATCATACGGCTAACACATGCTGTGTCTACCCTGCCAGAAAGCTGGGATCCAGAGCATTTCTCCCAGCTTGATCCCGGTGGTGGGGAAGTGGCTGGAGTACATCTCAGGTCCCTGCAGCTGCCCTGCTGGGCTTCCTTCCCACCCACAATGGGGTGGGAAGGGGCAGAAGTTGTAGGCTTGTGTCTGGCCCCTGCATAGAGCAGGGTGCGACCGAGACATATTCCTGGACCAAAGAGGAGGAAAGCTTTCCTACATTGCACATTTGACTGCAGCCTTTATGTCCAGGAACAGGACGGGGCTGGCACCAGATTAGGTGGAGTAGGAGGAAGGGAGGTCTGGCAGAGATGAATGCTTGTGGCCTTCTCTCTTCTCGCCAAATACCTCATGCTGCTCCTTCTCTTAACTTAACAAGATGGGGCTCCAGGTAATGATTTTGGATGCCTTTCCCTGAAACCACTGTGTTTCCCAATGGGGTGTTTCCCAATGGGGTGTTTCCCAATGGGATATTTCCTCCTTAGCTCACACCCTCCAGGCTCAGCGCACCCTTGCCCAAAGGGAACTTAACCCATGGAGGGAAACCAGGACTCACCAGCCTGGTTGAGCTCTCCCAATGCTGTGCTCCATCCCTTTCCATGACAAGAAGGACTCCATGGTGGGTGCTCTTTCTCTGGACCTCATTCCACCAGGGGAAGAAAGGAAAATCTCTGTCCCAGTTTGCAGCAAATTCTTGGAAAAGTCCTTTCCTGTATCCTCCCCTCTGAAGGAGGCAAGCAGAATCCCATGAGGAGTTATCGGTAGCCTCTGCCAGGCCCATGGGGGCTCTGTTGCAAAAGAAAACACCTTTTCTCTACAAGGAGCAGGGAGCCAGAACACAGAAAGGCACGTTCCCAGCTGCTTGCCTGGAGAGACCAGCAGGGCTGTTAGGAGGAGGAGGGTGTGGGAGAGATGGAGGCTAAGCCTGTGATCTGGGTGTGAAAGAATCCACAGTTGAGCAGGATCAATAAAACAGTGCCGAGGCTTGCAACGAAGGGAGCAGAGAATAGGATGGCGGAGAGTAAAAGAAAAGGAGCCCCCCTACAGCTCCTGAGAAGAGAGGGATAGGTAAAAAGGGAGCTCTGATACCACCAAGCCCACAGGAGACTCAATGGATTGTCTCATTATTATGGTGAACAGAGAGAGCTCACGAGCTGGGAAAGATAGGAAGCTTTTATTTATTATTTTTTTTAAAGAGTGCAGCCTCTAGGAGGGTTTTTGCAGCTCAAATGCTTTTATTTTGTGCCAATTACTTATACAGGGTCTGCATTATTCCCGTAATCAGTCTAAATGAAAGTCAAACATGAAAGATTCCTAACAATGAGCTAATTGGAATGCCATTACCATTTAGATTTAATAAGGTATTTGTAATAATAAACTTGCCTCAGTCTATAGAGTTGTCTTATTCCTTCTCAGATCTTGCAAGAGTGTAAGAGTTGACATTTGTTGTTCGTTCCGCAGGACACTGGATATAACCTTCAAAATGTTTTAGTCTTGCTGTGCTTAGTAAATGTCAGGGACGGAAACAAAATCTATAGCCTGCTATTGTTTTGGCTGTGTCGAGCTCAGAGTTAACAGGAATTGTGTTAAAACTCAACAGCAGATTACATCCCACATATCTTTCTTTATTTGCAGTCCAAACGGCTTGTGGTTTAGAATGAGTCACTCAATGTCCTCTTATGTAGCTGCATTCATCATTTGCATTGAGGTCTTGCTGAGGAACTTCAGTCTGGTTCCAGCACTGCTAGGTACTACCCAGGCACAGAGGGTCTTTGCCTTGCATAGCTAAAGATCTAAGCAATTAAGTCAACACAAGCTCTATCTTGAAGCCAAGATGTCCCATCTACAGAGGTAAAAGCTAATTAAGAGTTCCACACATACTTACTTTTTTTGAGAATGGTTCCCACAAAAAAAAATGTTCTTGCTTTACCTTTAGGGGCGAGCTGTTTTCACATTAAACATACGTAGGGCTCAAAGACCTGGTCTCACTGTGCAGCTGGGGAATTTTTATTTGGCTGTGGTTCGTAACACAAAAGCGAGGCGTAATCTTGGTGGGCATTTCTTCTATTATGAAGGAAAAGAGTCCGGAATGAGCACTTTCTTTAGCCTGAAGGAATTCCTCTAAGAACAGGCTGAAAAGGCAGAGGTGAAGCAGGTGTGTGTGTGCACATGTAGGAAGCAAAAAGAGAAAGCTAAATCAGCCTAAAAGCCACCAAAGACTCACGGCAGCACGGACAATACAGATAACAAGGTGCTGGGGGTGTGCTTTAAAATTAATATATTGCTTTTTCCTCCCTCTTCTCATCCCGGAAAGATGGTACAGAAATGTGTCCTCCTAAAGACATCCAACAAGCAACCAATGGTGCAACAGAATGCTTAATTCCTGTTTTAATGAATTAAGAGGAAAAACCCACCAAATTTCCTTGTGATGTATCTCGTCAAGAAGCAGCATTACCTATGCAATAAACTGTGCTGCCATTAGCCGCAGATGAATTATGTTCTGCTGACACTCCGTGGTCCCAGCAGCTAATCCTGAATGATCTGACTCAACAGAAAACTTTGCACAATAGCTCAAATAAACGTCAAATCATTGGAAACTGGCAAAGGCCATGGAAATTTGGAATGTTCCTTTTTGAGGACAGTCTTTTAATGCAATCTGACACTGGGGATTCAGCTGAACACTCAGAGCGTCCAGGAAATTCTAGGCACAGTTGGTAAAGTGACCAACGCTCTTATAAACCTACTTTTTTGCTCAAAATCGTATGTTCTTCGCGCCAAAAGGTTTTTCAGAAACACAGGCCAGCAATCAATGGCCTTAAGTTAACCATATGCCTGAGCACTGCGCTGGGTTGCTGGAGAAGGGCAAGGAAGCGTGAAAATCAATAGCTTCCCTGGATGTCTTCATGGAAGGCAGTTTGCCTGAGAGTTAAAATGTGAGCCTAAAATTCAGACATTCTTGCTCTTGATGGTCTGGTTAAACTACTTTGTCTTTTTTCTGATTCACTTTGCACATTAGAAAAAAAAAAAGCTATGCTTGTTACTTAGATCACAGCAACGTTGTGAAGCTTAATTTTTTGAGAGGTGTTTTGGGATCCTTGTATGAAAAGTGCTATAAATATATACATTCTTAGTAGTATTTAATTTACTTCCTTTACAATTCCTTTGAGCCAACACATGTTGCCAAAAATGCAATATTCTCTAAGATGTCTTTTATTCTTATATCTGTCTGGAGTCCAGGACATATCCCAGCCTTATAAAGCATCCGATATTGATGTATCCGCACACAGTGTATATATATAGCCAATACCATCAGACGCTTCTTTCTTTTCCCCCCGCAGGAGCCCAGGCTTGCTCAATGTACAAGATGGACGTGCTTAGCAAATGAGGCAGCTGTTCAATTTTTATTTTTATGCTCATTGTTTGCTGCGTGGCCACATGTCTCGTAGAGTGCATACCATCCAACCTTTGTAGTGAATCAGACCAGGCTCCACCATAACTCACTCGCTCAGAGTATCCAGCTCCGCCTTGCTCCCTGTTTGACATACATATGTGAGTGTGTAATCAGGGACTGGGTCATAGGAAAGCTTTAACTTTGTCGCTTCCAAACTTCATTTTCCAGCCTTGGATTTTTCTTTCTGTGGAAATTTCTACTGAGAACACCTAAGAGTGTAAAGCTTTTTAATACCCCCTGAAGAACTGAATCACATTGCGTGCAATTACGCAGCACCCCTGTCCTGCAGAGCAAATCTGCACCTGATCATCAGCCAGTCCCTCTTCTTGTCTTACTGGAAGAACCAACACACCTCCAGGGCTGCTCCCATTTTTCTCTTCTGCATTGTGTTATGGAGCACATTCCACATACACTTTCATTAAGCCTCCTACTGAAGCTTGCAGCAGATTTGCCCGTGCAATAGGACATTGACTTTTTCAGTGTTGGTGACAGCAAGACAAGCCTATTGTCACCTCTGCTGCCCCCTGCAGTTGGGGGAGTTGAGGGGAAGATGGATAAAGCATCACCATTTTTACTATTTGCCAGTTTTTGAAGTAGTGGTTTTTCACCCGTTTTCCAAAAGGACTTTGTTTCTGATTTCCATCACTGAAGCTAGTACAGACACTTTTTAAGCTGATTAAGTTAGACTGGCTCACAACTTGGTAGTTGAATCTGTCCTGTAGCCTCTAAATAGAACAATCCTTCTAGCTTTTACTGGTTAACCAAGCAACTTGGGGCTAGACTGGAAGAACAGAGACATTTCCTTTTAGGAGCAGACTGGAGAGGAACAGAGAAATGTCAGCACTGGGTGAAGAGCTCTCTACCTTTCGCATCTTCAAAGCCAAACACATACAAGGAGGTGGCAAGAAAGCAGTAATTTACGTAGAGGTAGAACAAAAGGCCGAGGGCTTAACTTGCAAAGGCTTATACTCAGTTATCTTTACACTCATGATTAGGCCCGGTAATTTTGGTCATGCCTTGGCTCCGGGAGGCTTCTGAGCATGTGGTATTAGACAATTGCATTAGCATGCACTGTGTTAAACTGCTGCAGAGAGCAAACTCCAGGAGCAAACAAAGTGTGCTGCAGAGGGCCAGGGGCTCAGCAGTGGCTGTGGGCAGTGCCTCTACAGACAGGAGAGACTGCTGTCCCCTGCTTGGCAGAAGTTACAGTATAACATGATGCAATGGACATTTATACCAGCGTGGGTGGTATTTTTAAATCTCA
>VXBW01008314.1:2007452-2020016 GCA_013400375.1 Thinocorus orbignyianus | reverse complement strand
GGGGGGGGTGATGCTGGAGAAGAGAGGGGAAAAGAGAGTAAGTCAAGTCCCTCACAAGTCAAGGCAGGAAAACAGCTAGAGGAGTATATCTGACAAGCTGACTGGGCAAGAACAGCCTGATGAGTTGGAAATCGCTGGAGTTTGGCAGCACTTGTCACAGTACCCCATCGCACCCAAGCACAGGGTTGTCATGAAGTGGAGGACCAGGAGGCACATGGAAGCAGACACTATCTTTGCAACCATTGCAGCCTCTGGTCCCTTCTACAAGCTGTAACCACCACTTTGTGTTTCCCCCGTCACGGTCCCATTGCCATTTCCCAAGGTACGGTCAGTCTTTTGACACCCCGATCCTGAGAGGAGGACACATCTCCCTTCACACACCCCTGTATTTCAAGGAGCAAAGGCAGTGCTCAGATCTGAAGCATCTGGATCCTCCACCACAGTCCCCATGTCATTAGGGTGCCCCTAATCACCCATCCTTACCGTCTGAAGCACAATGGGGCCCACTATTCTGGCTGGGGCCTCTAGGATCTCTTCTAATATAAATAGTAATGACTATAATTATTAATCATTACTGTGATTATATGATTATAATTAATAATCATAATAATGAATCATTGTAATTACTCTACTAAATGACAAGCCCTGCTTCCTCCAGCGGGCTTCAGAAGCACAAAGAATGAGCTGTTGTATATATTTAGTGGATCTCAAACACTTCTGTACTTACAAGTCCAAGCGTCTCTGTTTGTTTTAAGGACTTCCATATTGTATTTCGTTTAGAAATCTGCAGCTGCCTTGAATTGTGACCAGTGGATTGCTGCTACCATATGCAGGGTCCTTTTGCTTAAAATCCAACAGAATCATGAGCAAAGAGAGATTGGCAAGGAGAAGGAATGTGCATATGGATATTACTTGAGGGATGGAGAGCCAGATATGCCTAATATTGCATTTTTCCATCTTAGATATACAACTGAAAGTAATGCAGCTCATTGAAGAGCATTTTCCAAAAGCCCAAATAAAACAGCAAATATACAGCCTGTGGTCACTTGAAAGAGAGAGTTCATCGCCCCACACCTCTTGGCCTTTGGAGTCCTTGGGCACAACTACTTTGGTGCTATTAACTCAGGACAAGGGAGGAGGGTGTTTAAAGAACATTAATGAAACTTTTAAATTGCACTTGAGGTACAGAGATTTTCACCCTTGATGACGTGGGTGCCCAAAGCCCAGGTGGCTGGGACGTACCAAGTGGGAGGCTTCGTATTTTACACAAAATATCTGAAATCTGGTCAGCAGGACGTGGCTGCTTTGTGAGTCGTGGCAGAGGGTGTGGAACAAGTACTGGAGTCACTGTGTATATTGCATAGTTACCTTTGGTTACTGGGCTAGTGTGAGTCACCACACTCCTTCCCAGGCACAGAGAAACTGATCTTGCAGAATGTAAAATCCACCCGGGAGATGTCATTGTTTAGGATTAACTTTTCATTCTGGCATGCTCAGAAGGGGGACCACACAGGCATAATAACAAAGTAGAGGAATCCAACCAGGTTGTTAGGACAAAATGTTTGCTAAGGATTAGTTGATATGATTAGATTCAGTGCTGGTGACTTTAAAATCTTATTATCTCTTGCTATAGCTGGGCACATGTATTTGAGACAGCCTATTTCCTAGTTATTGTAGCAATTACTCTAATAAGGAGGGTGTAGTTAGCAAAAGAGCCGCTGTTGCCATTTCCACATTAATAAGTACAATGATAGCATAGGAAAACTCTTGCATTACCTTCTGAGTTGTTAGCTTCTTCCTATTTTTAATATATTTTGGAAGAAAAGGTGTAAGAAAAGGGCCTTGCTCCACTTCTGTATCAGGAATGAACCTGCACCCAGCTCAAATCGAGTCACACTGAAAGGAAGATGGGATATCCCTGCAGCAGTTGCTTTGTAAGCAAAGCCAGAAAAATAAGGAAATAGCTAAGAACATTAACCAGTTATCGTCTGGGCCACTCACAATCAATTAAGTCTACTTGATGTGTGCACTGTTTTAAGACCAATAAGTGAGTCTAGAATGAGGTAAGCAGAGATAGAAAGGATTGATTTTATTTATAATATCTTTGCTATGTAAATATTGACACATTAGAGTTTCCAGAGAGTGACACATGCAGTGTATTGCCATGATACTGAGCAGTCTGATGGTGACTGTAACCTCCTTCTAGTGATAAAGTGTCTGGCGGCAGAGGGGACACATGATGGGCAGAGTGGAACTGCATCCTCAAAGACCTTCTGCAGTGGTACCAGCTATCACCCCACGTGAGGCAGGGCCATTCCTGCTGTTGTTTATGCCTCTTTTCAGAGAAGATAAAAAACCTCGTGAGCTTAGAAAAAGAGACTAGAAAGATAACTAACTAATATGGCTTAATTACCACAATTGCTCTCAGGTCTGAACTTGAAGCAGAATTTAGCCATTACTTACCATGTTCCTATTTGCAACAGCTGATAGGCACTAGATATTGTATGAGAGGAATAAAATGAAGAAGGCACAAATCCTGAAGGTTTTCTAGTGTCTAGTTCAATCAACTGTTGGCTAGAGTCATGCACTGAAATAACTGCTGGGGTCTGAGCTCAGGAGTCTCCACTGAGAAAGCAGTGTTCCTTCAGGGAGAGGTCCTGAGAAATCCCGAATGAACAGCCAATAGTGGGACTGACACCCAGTGTCTTCAGGCAGGACGAGTTTTTTATCTCACATGCTCTGAGGTTGTGGGAGCCCAGAGGAGATGGGGCCTAGGGCTGTCAGAGAGTCTTCAGCCAAATACGTGGATGTATAGATGATTTAATTACCAGACTGTTTAGGAGAATTTCTAATCTCTCTTCAACCACTCATACTGACATCTCTGATGTGTGATATCATTTCAATTGAAAAGAGAATCCCTTTAAAGCCTAAATACTCCAATTACTTTTTTAGATGCCTGGGAGCAGCTCAGAGTTCAAGCACATGATGCTCTTAAAACCCTACTAAATTAGAGGCCATGGGGTAGGGGGAGTGGGGGGGAGCAAAAGAATGCTAAAGTACATTCTGTTTTGAAGGATGTGGTTTTCAAACTGACATGAACGAGTTTTTAACTAGAAACGTAACCTAATATGGGTCAAGGTTTCCAAACTGAGGTGTGCATCGTGCCAGATACATGCAAGTGAAAAAAAAATTGAAAAAAAAAAAATGACTGGGGCAGTTCAGCTTCCACCCCAACCGTCTGACAACCTCCTGTGAACATCTGGCAGTTACTTGCAGGAACCAGGAGCTCCCAAATGCAGCTCCCAGCCTTCCTTCAAAAATCAGGCTCCCCAAGCACTGTGTGGGCTGCTAATCAAGGCGAAGTGACTTAGCCTGTAATTGCAGCTTGAATAGATTGGGGAAGGGGAGGGGGGGGAACATTTTCAAACTGATTCTTCCAAATCACTTGAGGCTGCCAGTTAGGTTTTGTGATTCACAAATTTGCTGTCTTGTTATAAATAAACATTTCTTTTCATGATAGTGTCACAGGGACTGGGCTGGAGAGCTTTTTTTTTTTCCTTGCTTTTTTCTTTATTCTTGGCATATCAGTAAGGTTGAAAGACACATGCTCTTGCCTCCTTATATTTTTTGCCAAGCCACAACCACAAACCATCCTTTACAGCCCCAAAGCACTTTTGGCAGTTGTGACACAGAACGTATGGCTCATGTGGTAAAATGTGCTGGCAAGTTCCCTACGGGCCCCATCCAGCCATCGCTTACGCGAAGAACCTGATGCCAGGGAGCAGCTGCTGTGTTGAGGCAGCTCCGTATCACACTCATCAACCCTGTTTCATCACTTCTTTTCCCTTCCCTGTCTCCACCTGCTGTTTTCTTTTCCTTTTTTAATTTTTTTTTTATGTATACATATATATATTTTTTGTGGCTTAGATTAAGACTGGAAGTGCTCTGGAGCAGGGACCATCCTTTTCTTCTGTGTTTCTGTCTCTTTGCCTGGCACAACAGTAATGCAAACAGAAATGCCAGATAATACAGCTGGCACCCGATGATCTCTGGCAGGCTGCATGGTGAGGGACCTGAAAACTGTCTGCTGTGGGCAAAAAACACAGCTCCGGGGAACCTTTTAATGAACTTTTTGAAGGTAATGTAGCATTGCTTTACCTAACTGAAAGTATTTGCTTAGCAGAGGCCTGACCAGTTATTTATCCTATTTTGGCTGCCTGCGTGTGTTGTATGTTTTTGTTTGGTAGTTGCTAATGTTTCTGATCTAAATCACAGAACATGTTTACGGCTCAGGAAAGTTGCCCAACAGACAGCCTTAAGGGAAGAGTTTGCTCAGAAACAATGACGGTCTGCACCTTCTCCAGAACATGTCTGACAGCAAGAAATGTGCTTGGAGCCAAAGGTGGAGCTCATCACTGGTTACGGTGTGGTCTCCAGTCTGATGCAGCTGAAGAGGAAGGCCAGGTGTGAGTGGAGATGTGTCTGCAAGCACTTTACCTTTCCCATTCATTTCACTCAGCTTCCCCAGCTACTGGCGGGTTTTGATTAAGGTAAAGTAAGAAACTGTGGCTGGAGCTACAGCTTCTTACTGCTTTCTCTGAGATTCTCCAATCTAAAGACAACGGATGAGGAATCAGCGTCTATTGAAAAAGCTGGAAAATCAGGAAAAGTGAAGAACCAAATAAATCTGATGTGATTGATTCTATCTGAGACCTCAGTTTTCCTCCTTCATTTTAGCCACAGACATGGGTTATACAGCATCATTGTCAGAAAGAAAATTAGTTAGTAAATTCCCTCCTCCGAGCTCACATGGCCATTTTTTGATGACTTGCTCACTATTTAATTGTTCTGAGTATGAAAGGCGATTTTCCATAGGAAGCATTAACAAAGCATCATTAACAGTGATGCAGAAGCTCAGAGAGTAAGTGTCGCAATTCCTAAATCGTGTACACAAGACACCTTTGCTGTGACTGCATGTCCTGCTTCTGCAGCTTGGTCTGTGATTTGCTTTTGGACATTCTTGGTGGATCTGTCTCCATACCAAATAACGTATAGCGTCGCATGGTGATGCACTTGTTTTAGACTGTAGAAAAAAATAAGATGGGAAATACTATCTGAGAGCTAAATGTCATTATTGAATCATCATGCAATAAGGTTTAATCTTGCCCTCTGAGAATCAAGAGACATTTTATTACCGAGTTTAACCAGAGCAGGAAACAGTTCATAATCAGTACACTGGAGTTAGGAGTGTCCTTTTATCCCCTGCTTCACCATTTCTCACCTATTGCTTACTGTAGTTTTGACACTTTCTCTTCTTGCTCGGTTTAAGACACAGAGACTTACTGTGTCCTCTTAAATCCCTGCACCAGGGATTGTCATCTGTGCGCTTAAGAGGAACCCTATAATTGAGCCCTAATCCTTCACAGAGTCCACTAAATGTTATTGCAAGGCAAACGAATAATCCAGAACCAAAGGCTCCTCCAGGAAGGCTTTTAGGTGACAGGGTGTCAGGGTTCCGTTGAACTCCACGGAGTTCGCATGACTCCAGTGGGCAGTGAGTACAGTGATGGGACACACAAGAGCTGTGGTTTCTCCAGGGTCCTGGATGCTCACATGCAGCTCTAATGCTGAGTGGAAGCAGAGGTGCCCATGATTCCCTTCTTCCTTCCTCCTTGTCCGTTTTGAGGTGTCCAAAGCAGGCGAGAATCAGCTCTAGACAAGTCAAGCACTACATTTTCCAAGAGTCTTCTGTCCGGGCCCCCTGCGGGGGCTTCTTGTGTCTTCTGCTTCAAACAAGGTCAGCCACAAGTGGGCACTGTCCCACTGCGGCATTCCCGCAGACCCGGGGATAGGAACAGGCGGTAGAAGGCCAGGGAGTTCAGGGATTTACTCCCAGAGTCAGGAGCAAAGCTCTTCACAAGAACCAAACCAAGGCTCGGGGGGTGATTTGAGGGTGCCCAGCTCTGCTCACGCTTTACCAACCATATCTTGGTGTGAAAAGCCCGCCCATGGTAGCAGCAGCAATGAAAAAGTGTTTGAACATAAATAATGCTCATTTCTTCGTCAGTGTCAATTTGAAAAGCAGTTGCTTCTGGATGTGCTGCTCTCAAGCACACACCCTGCCTGCTACGCTGCATGGCTCTGCTTTAATCCTGACTTCCTTCCAAGTGCTCATTCTTCTGCGGTTCCCAGTGTGCCACTTGAAGCTAAAGCTTCTGTTGGTTTCTGTTCATATAGGCTATACCGTTTACCACTCGTGGGAAGTCTCTCATTTACCAAAACTGCAATATTTTAGCCATTACCAACATTTCCAGCAATTAAAGTTGCCACATAGTTTAGTCAAAGACATGATTGTGCTGTTTGCTGCTGTCTCCCATTAGGAATTTAGTTGCCTAAAACTTTCCGTGCTGTCCAGCAGAGCGGAATGGGTTGTTGACGGCTATGTGCTATTTTTTTCAACTGCACTGGGATAGAATTGGGTTTGGTAGAATATTTTCACACTGAATTGCAAATGATCCCATGCAGCTATTCTTTTCTTCTCGGCAAATATTTTCCATCTCTGGTCTCCAAACAGTTAAATGAAAGACAGCCAGTAAAATGGAGATCTCTTTAATGCTGGGATGGGCAATTGCAAACAGAATAGAGGACACCAACCTCTTTTTACTTCCCATTTAGGACCTGGAGGTGAAAAGCCAATATTCCTCTGTAAGATGCATCTAGTTAAACAGATGCTGAAGCGCATGCGTTCGTTTCAGTCCACTCTGCCAGTTTATGGAGAGCAGAAATACTTACAAGTCAAAATAAGTCTCTCACCCCTCCAAACCCACGAACTTGACTTCCAAACCAGGTGGTTCCAGTGCAAGTGCCTGTACCACTAGTCTTAAAGCATGTTTACCTGTCTGGCCAGAGGTCCATGTGTCTCTCAGTAAAGCAGAGTGTGACCTGCAGCCCGTGGGCCCAGGGCTCCAGGAGACCTCATTCTCCCTCCGTGGGTCTGGAGGTCTGTATGGGGGAGTAGTGACCCAGTCCTGGGGGATGCTCAGGATGCTCAGGGGTGCAAATCATGCTGCAGGGAGAAGAAGGGACACTCAGCAGGGTGTGGGGATGGGGGTAGGGGGAAGCAAGCGTTATTTTGCAAAATGCCCTCCTTGGATGGGGGGAGACTGTTGAGGGGGGGACACACATGTGCAGTAAATCACGGCTGGGGTGCACACCCCCAGGCCCCGCAGCCGGGGCTGAGCTCACAGTCCCACCAAGCCCCACCAAACCCCACCAAGCCCCCACCAAGGCTCCCAAAGGGCTGGAGGCGCCTGCGGCCACCCTGACACCAGCCCCCTGTGGTGGGACGGGGGGGACGGGAGATGCGGTCGGCTTCGGGAACCCCGTGGGGCAGCTCGTAAATCACCGTGGGCTTCGCGGCTCTGTTTAATACCGAAGGTTTTATTCATTATTACTAGTTCTTCTCCTTTAGTTTCTTCTCTCAATGGCGTTGCACGGATGCGCCAGAATTCTGCTCCTCCCGGACCTGGCAACCAAGTTTTGTCACAACGCTGTCCCCGTGGCCACCGCTATCCCCCCAACTCCGCGCCCGCGGAGCGTATGGAGCCCCGGGTCCGGCGCTGCCCTGCGGCCACGGTGAGGGGCGCGGAGGACAGTAGGGAAGGCTTCAAGAGCCGTTTGCTGAAGGAACGTAGTCGGGCAGCCGCACAAAGGGCTATTTTCCATCAGTCTTGTAAAGAATAGTTAGCTATCAGCTAAAATTCAATTGAACACCTGCCCGGCCCTAAGTATAAATATTATTTTTAAAGAGAACAAGATGTAATTAAAAACTAATATTTAACAACTTAAACGCCTATCCTCTAGGAAATAACAACCTTTCTTCGCAAAACCTCCGAGATTGACTTCGCTTCCTCCTGTAAAATGAGGCCAGATTTAATTCTCCAAAGATCAGTGAGATCAAGTATTTCAGCGCTCAATTTACAGCTCCGGGGTATGCGGGACCCTTTCCCAGCTATCTGGGTAGGCTAGGAAATAACTCCGGGGAAGGAGGAGGTGGGAGAAGGAAGGAGAAGCAATTCCCAAACACCGCAGGAACACCTGTAGTATTTCCTTAGCTTCGCCTCACTGCGGCGGCCGCAGATTTCTGGGCGGCAGCGCGCAGTTAGATGGCAATCAGGAAAAAACGGCGCAACTCTCACAAACCAACAAACGAACGAACGAGCACATCAGGTTTGCTGGTTTGTAAGGAATGGCTCTCGTTTTGGAAGATCGCTTTTGGTGGGGCAATTCGATCGCGTTGTGATACAAGCGGGGATCTCGGCGAGGTGCCATCTGCCATCTCCGCAAACATCCCCGCCTGTTGATGCGCGGACTCGTTCGCTGGGCTGGAAGAAGCGAACTACAAATAAATCTGTTAGTTTCCCTGATACGATTAATAAAAAAACCAAACAAACAAACAAAAAAAAAACCCAAAACATTATACCGACTGCAAGAGTTCCCGCTACCTCCGGCTTTGGAGGGTCACATACCCCGCAGCGGCTCGCCTCCTCGCCGCAATGTCACACGGCGGCCCGGCTACAACCTTCCCCAAAGCCTCCGCAAGCTTCTCCTCTTCCTCCTCCTCTCCTTTCTCCCGAAATCACGGCGCAAGGGGAGGCGAACCCTCCCTCGCTAACCTCTCGGGGAGGTGGGAAGGGGAGACCGGGCGACCCTTCCCGCAGCCGCCCTGCCGGCACCCTGAGCCCGCTGACCGCTTTTTGGTCTACCTATGCGGGGAGCTGTGGGCAGCGCTACCCGCAGCTTGGCTTGCACCGCGCCGGGGCGCGGAGAAACTGCGGAGCAGATTTGGAGCAGCGAGGTTTTGCTGCGGCACTGCCTGGGGAGCAGAGCCTTCGCAGCCTCCCGCACTCCTTCCTGCAAGGAGAGCCAGGCTCCTGCTCTGCCTTCACCCTGCCTTGAAAGGCTGCGGGGTGCGCTGCCTCCGCGGGACCCCCGCGGCCCCTGGCCGGAGCAACGCGGCAGGGCGCGGAGCGCCGTGCAGCTCGTCCTGGCCTCCGGCTGCCTTCTCCGACCTGCAGTCAAAACCCCCCTTTTTTTTTACCATATGATTTTTTTTTCCCTCCCCTTCTTCTTCTTCTTTTATTTTTCCTTCCCCCTGTAACTGTCTGTGGAAAGTGAAAAAACAACTGGAGGTAGGGGATTTCTGGAGAGAACGGCTGTGTAGGCGCTGGCTTGCCCATATGGAGAAAATTATCCCCCGAGTTCAGACTTTCCTTGGGTTGCAGCATCAAACAGCCCAGACCTAGCAGGAGTCGGGAGAGGGGGTCACTTTCGATTCCCGGTTGCTTCTCCTGCCGCCTGAACGGCCGGAGAGAGCAGCGGGGAGGCCGGTTCCCCGCAGCCCCGGCGCGCCCTGACCGCCGCCGGCAGCCCCGCACCGCACCTCGGCCCCTTGCCTCCTGGCACCGGTTATTCCAGCACCGGATCGGTGTGTCTGAGGTGCTTACGGAGAGGTCTGGCAGCTGGGAAGGGGTCGACCGAGGACCACGGTCAATGTCCCCCGGCAGCCCGGTGCTCGCCTACCGAGCAGGGTGCGCGAAGGCGGGAGCCGCCATTCTGCCGTGACTCCCCGCAGAGGCCTGAGTTTCCCCGTTGCTCCTACGGCGAAAAAAAGCCGGACAAGCGGTGGGAGAGATGTGTCCCTTCGAAGGGAATGGTCATGGAAGCCAGCCGGGGAAAGGCAGCCACCTCTGCCCCCGGGTATCCCCTCACTTGCGCACTGCACCGAGGTGAAGTTTTCTAAAACTTTCCCGTATTTTTTCCCCTTCCAGGAAAGAAAAAAAAAAAAATAAAGAAAAGGAAGAAGAAAACCAAAGGCTGTAAAAGCGCTTTTAATTCGGAACTACTCTGTGACTGAATGCAGTTGTTGGACGGAAGCATCCGACGGGACGGATCGGAGCGGTAACCCGATGGAATCACACACACAGTTTAAGCTACAGTCCCCACTTATACGTTTGACATACATTATGCATGTAGAAAAAGCCACCCTGGGTCTGAAACATCCACAGACTCCGCTGATTTCGCTTTAGGAGCTCTGTTATGTTACACTCGGTATGCCTTCCACAGCGCGCACGTCCCTACGAGCTTGAATATTTGGGAGCACACATCAGCTAGGGAAGGAATTCAGCGAGGTTACGCGTGTCAAAGCAGGATGCTTATGTTTCTATTCCAAGATGCTACTGCAAGCAATTACGTACTTCAAGTCCTAAAAAAAAATTAAATAAATAAATAAAAAATGCATGATTTAAAATGAAATACGTATTAATTAGTATCCTAAACGACACTTTAATGTGCTGATGTTGAATGGCTATACTTTAGAAGCCTAGAGAACTATTTGAGAGTTGTTCCACTTCTTTCACTGCAAACTCCTACTGCCTCATGCGGGTCACCGGGAGATAGATGCCTCGGGTGGGTAGAGGAGGGTCTAGAGTGAATCCTCCTAGAAAAAACTCTCTGCTCTGTGCAAATTCGAATTTTCCCAAACGGTAGGGGAGAGTAAACGAAAAAAAAAAAAAAAAAACCAAAAACCAAAACCAAACCAACCAACCAACCAAAAACAACAAACAAAAAAACCCCAAACAAACAAACTCAAACCTCAAAACCCACCCCAATACGACCCTTTAGGAGAAGGAGCTGACTCCCACCTAACTTTCCTCCAGGACGGACCCAAGCATCTGGGTCCGCAGCCTCCAGGTGAGGGGGGGTCGCCCCGTGGTGTTTGCTCTTTCCCCCTTCAGCAGGACCGGGCAGGGGTTTCCCTTTGCGGGAGGTCAGCACGGGAATTCGACACATGGCACCGTCCCTTGCATTAAAAACCCGCGATGATATAGAAAATAGCGACAACCTTTCCCTGTCGCCCAGCAAAAGGCTTCGTGAAAGAAAGTGCAAACGTGCCTTGGCGGGACCGCAGGATCGGGCCCTTTAGGAGCACGTTAAAAAGGAACAATTAACAAAATTGAATGTCTCGACTATAAACTAAGAGTATTCCAGCAATAACAAAAGTTACCGAATGGAAAAGGTGGTAAATAATAATGTTAGTTTCTATTTTTCCTTAGAGCCAAACTTTTTAAAGGATTATTTTAATTTTGTGGGTTGTTTTGGGGTGTTTTTTCCCCCCCCATTGACAGTGCGCTCAATCCAGAGGAAAGTTAAGGAAAAGTTTCGAACTACAGCCCCCTCCTCGGGCGTGATTCCCACCACCCCGCCGGCAAGTCCCTCCGACACCGAGGGGCTGAGGGGTGGGACCGGGGGCAGAGCGGTATCTGCGCTTTCCTGAGCGCTGCAAGAGCAGCCCGGCTCCGCTGCGAAGGAGCGGTACTGATGGGGAACGCTAATTAGGGAATCGGGGTGCGGGGAGAGAGCAAAGCCAGCTAATTGAGTCAGAGGGAGAGGAGACCAAGCCAAGGAAACACCGCCAGAGTCCACCCGTGTTCCTCCCCCCCGGCCCCGTCCCACTCGGGACGGTTAACGTCTCACTCAGGGGGAAAGCGGGATTTTATGTCACGGACGGGTGCGTTTCTTGTTTGGGATGCCTCGTGTTCCATCAAGCAAAACAAGCACCAGGTGCAAGAGCTTCCCACGCAAACGCAGCCTCGGCGGTGGAGGCTCGGGCACCTTTTCCTCTCGCGTACAAGACAACGAGTGGTTTCCCGTGGGATGGATGTCCGGAGCCCGAACACCTGCAGCCCCTGGTTGGCCTGCAGCGCTGCCTCTCTTTAAGTGGGTTTGGGGTGCTTTTTGTTTTTTGGTTTTGGGGTTTTTTTTTGACTCTGATGAGTTTTCATGGCAGACACGGGATTTTACAGAGCAGATATGGTCCAAAACCTGTAGTTTCAGGGGCTCTCGGGGTAGCTGGTGCTGGGCAAAGCTTGTTTATCCGCAAGTTCAGCACCCAGTTGCTGGAAACGGACAGTAACTCTCCGACGACACCCCGAGAGTTTCCGAGCCCACGGAAGCCTCCGCAAGAAGATCTCCTTGGGCTGGAGCCGGCAGGTCAACCCACCGGGGGAAGGAGGGAGGCAGAAAGGTTTAAAAACGCCATATCGAGCTGTTCACGGGTGCTGGAAGTCCCGACACGCGGCGTGTCGCAAACCACGATTTTGGACGAAGTGTGAAAACAAGCACAGGGGCCGAACCCGACGTTTGGAAGCCGTTTTTCAGGCGTGCCAGTGGTGTGTTGGGAGGGTGTTTGCAAAACCGAGCTTAAAATACGCGCTGTGCCAAGGGGGATTTAAAGTGCGGGGGATTTAAAGTGCGTGAGCGTGGACGTGTGAGCACACACTCGCGTATGCGCGCTCTGCGCCCTTCCATAAAAACAGAAAGCCCTTATGGGCTTAATATATATATTTATATACATATTTATATAAAGAGGTTTTAAGGCTCCTCGTGGTTCTTCCCTGCGCGGATCTCCCGCTGGCAGCCGCCTGCGCGCTCNCCGGCGAGGTGCGCGGCGGTTCTTGCGCTGCTCGCTGCGCCCGCACGCAGCCCCGGATTTTCTTCCCCGTG
>VXBW01008314.1:1927855-1990534 GCA_013400375.1 Thinocorus orbignyianus | reverse complement strand
AAAAACCCCAAACCCACCAAAAACCACGAAACCCACCGAGTCCCGGCTGAGTGTGTTCGGGGCTGGGGTGAGGGAGGGAGTCGGGAGGGATTTGGAGGCTGGGTGCCGATTCCCCTTGGAAGGGAAAGAGAGGAGAAGCAGCAGCCACTTAAGAGGCTGGATGCTCGGTAGAAGGATGAGAAGGGCTGGCAGGCTCTCGGGCTTCAGGAAAGGATGGAGGGATGGAGGGACGGCGGCTCCGGGCAGGGAGGGGGGGCTCGCAGCCGCCATGAGCGTGTAGGAACACGGCTCGGAGCTGCCTGGCTTTTGTTGGTTTAAGCTGGACCCTTAATGTTTTCTTAATTAACCGTTTGAGTGTGAGTAAACCTCCGCGAGGCGTTTACAACCTGGCCATAAATTGGGAGCGGAGGATCTCCGCGCCTCCTGAATTGCCTGGAAACGCTCTTTCGGGACTTCAAGGGGGGGTAAGGGGGGAAGCCGTCTCGCAACCCCACCAGGAAACCACAGTCTTAACCAGCCTCTTGCTTGGGGTTACCTGGAAAGGAGAGGACAAACTGCTGGCCCCCTCTTTTCCAGCTCCTCTCTCCCCCGCCTGACACTCGGAGCTCTGGAAAACCTCAGCGATTCCCAGGCAGGAAGGGAACAGCCCAAGAGAGCAGCGATGCTCGGCTTTTTTTGTTTGTTTGGTTGTTTCCTTATATAATTCTGGGGTGTTTTTATTTAAAAAGTTTTGTTGGGCTTGTTTGTTTTATTTTTTTTTTTTTAATAACAAGCAAAAAAAAAAAACCCAGGAGGAATTCAAAACAATTTCAGTCCTCGAGTGAAAGTGTTGACTGAATGCGTGTTGGTGACCTGGCCACCAAACTAACTCAGATAAGAGGTGGAAACTCATCTGTCAAGTTCCGAACGTCTGGAAGCAGCAAGCCTCTACGTAGTGAGAAGTTGCTGAATTCTCGTGTTTCTGTGGGTTTCGCTCAGAGCTTTATCAGTATTTGAACAACCTTTTTGTGGTTTTGTTGTGTTCACCGAAAGCGCGAAGTTCTGACTTTCTCCATAAGGCCAGAGAATACAGCCCTGGCTGTTATTTTATCTCTAGATCAGCCAGTTGGTATCAGAGGCAGGGAAGAAGTGCATTCTTGTGGGTTGCGAGAGTGAGAGGTTCCCAGATAAACTCTTCTGTGATCCCATTTATAACCCACACGATCAAGGCTATTTTATTTGGCATGTGTACCTCGTGAGGAGACGTTTTCTGTGCTGGGACGTTTAGGATCCAAATGTGACCATACAACCTTTTTCAGGGAGTTATCTCCTGTGTCACCCTCTCTTTCCCGGCAAACACGTCGCCTTTTTGAAGCGTTCTTTAAATCCGGACTGTACCTAGTTTCCCCTGGGCTGCCAAATGTCACTGCTCAGAGTGACATGAAAGAGGAACGAAAGAGGAAGACGGGGTTTGGAAGAGTAATGGTTGTTCAAATGAAACGTGAAAAGGTCTTTTCATAAAAAAATAACGTTATTTTATACTAATTCTCTGGGAATGCAAAATAATAATAAGTCAGGTCCTCGCTACAGCACTGACAAAAATCTGTAAGGAAGAAAAAGAGAAAAAAGAAATAAAGAGCGAAAGAATGGGGAAGAGAGAAAAGGGGGAGAGGAGGGGGGAAAGGAAATGAAAGAAAAGAGAAAAGAAATAAATAAAGAAGAGAGAAAGAAAGAAAGGAAGGAAGAGAGAAAGAAAAAATAGCTAAGAGGGAGAAAGAGAAAGAAAAAAGGAAAAAGAAGAAAAGGAAAAGAAAATAAGAAGAAGGAAGGAAGGAAGAAAGGAAGGGAAATGTCACGTGCTGAAGAAGTCAAGGTCGCATCACTGGATGAAAGTGTCGTAGGGACAGTATCAGAGAGAGTCTGGGGAAGGGTCGTGAGTTCAGCGTCGGACCGACTGGGAAATTAATACCAATTTGTCTGTGGAATAGTCAAGAGCTTTCGGAAATCCGCTTTCTTTCCACCAGCGTGACAAAGTCCTGAGAGGCTGGGGCTGAGGGTTCTGCCGTTTTTCCCTGACAAAAGAAAATCAAGGCGACTCCCAAAGAGTTTGGCAAAGCAGAGTCCTGCCCAGGTGGGCAGGAGCAGTTTTGAGTGTGCAGGGCCGAGAACCGACGGGGCGGGCGGGCAGGACCTTTCCTCTCCCCGATGGGTGCTTCTCTTGCTCAGGAGCCCTATCCTGAGCTGGGGAGGGCAGGCAAGGAGACGAGGCACCCCTCCGTGGTGGGGACCACCATCCTGCTGCCACCCCGCGTATTGCCATGGAAACCGCTGCAGCTGCAGATAAGTGTCCCGACGGTTCAGCCCCGGGGAATCCGCTGGGGAACCGCCAGCCGCCCCCAGCACTCCGCAATTGTCGGGGAAAGGGGGGCAGCCGTCGGTGGGCACAAGAACAGGTTGGGGACAGCTTTACCGGGAAAAGCCTTTCTGGTGCCTTTTCCGGACTGGGCACGGGGGTTCAAGATGGGCAGATGTTGGCCCTGAGCTGGACACCGGCTGCCAACCCTCTGTCGCCCCCCCTTCACTGGGAGGACAGAGGGGAAAGGATGGAGGTGGGCAGCGGCAGGACAGTGGGCTGGCAGACGCCGGAGAGGAGCTGGTCCCTCTCCTCGGCCACCGTCCTCCTCTGTCCTCCCGGGAGCTTCGGCAGCCCCGGCCATCGGGTCCGGCATCTCCCCGGGCTCCTCGCCCCCGCTGATGCTGCGGGGCGGACCTGCAGCCCCGACCGGGTCGGAGACGGGGACGCTTCTTCTTTTTCGGGTAAAAACGGCAAAACTCGAGCAGTGTCCTAGCTCGCCCTCCTGACTTAAATGAAAAAAGGAGTAAAAAGCAACGTTTACATCAGTTTAATTAAGGAGGGCTCTTGTACCTTCGGGGGGGATCGCATCATTTCGCATGAAATATTCATACAAGAGGTTTCCCCAGCTACTCCGTTTAATCATTCCTGCTGCTGACCAACGGCTCTGTCTTTATACATGTATGTAATTTGATTTTAATATCCCCGGCTTTTCCATCTGCACATGTCCGGGAGGTCAGTCCCCGGGAGGAAGCCAGGGCAAGGAAACACTGCCCATCCCGGCCGGTACCCGGCAGCCCTCCCGGCTCCTGCCCGGCCAGGGATGCTCCAGTGCGGGGGAGAACCGGGACCCTGTAGCCCCTCTCGGCCCTCCCGCATCCACCCTTCACCCAGGAGATGCGTGGGTTGGGCCGGAGGCTCACGGAGGCCGCTCCGCTGTTCTATCCCCGTGGAGGCTGGTGCCCTCCGCACCTGCGGAGCTCTCCGCAGCTTCCCGCGGAAGATGGGGAATGGGGTGGCGGGGTGCGCACCTCCCTCGCTCAGCCCCACCAGCCTTCTTTCTCTCCCCCGCTCTCCCACTGAGCTGTTTCGCATTCAGCTGAGTGAATTACTGCAATTATATATTCCTATTTAAAGGGAGAAAAAAAAAAGGCAGAAAACAAAACACACAGGAGGAAAAGAATGTGGCGTCGACTAATTTAAACCAGTTCAAGTGGAAGGGCTGTCAATTCTTTAAGTAAATGATGCTGTGTTGATTCAGATGTTTCTGGCTGTAATTGCCGTCTGAAGTGGAACGGCAGCGGCTCCAACTCCGCGATCCGCAGCCGGTGCGGGAGGGAGGCGACGGGTCGGGGCCGCTGTCCCCGGCCGGGATCGGCCCCGCTTTCTCCCCTCGCTCCCCTGAGCAGACTGGATGGCCAGAGGGCTTCACATCCCCCGCCTGGCAGCCTTTGCAGGCTCCTGGCCACGCTGTGTTGATGGGGAAGAAGCTAAAAGGCACTGGAAAAAAGACATTTCCCCCTGAAATGATAATCCCCGCTTTCTCCCTGGATGTAACCAGGCAGACTTATCTATCAATCACGCTTTTTATTGGGTGTCACCAGCTGGGGTGTTGGGAGAGAAGTGCATGTTAAATGATGCCTGTAGTGCAACAAGCAGAGACGAGGTAATTGGCAGCAATTCTCAGACCCAGTCCGGTGACCTGTTAATCTGTTGCCACCAGCACTCAGCCAGGGAAAAAGAAAAAAAAAAGCAAGCTGCAGAATGGAGAAAAAGTCTCTGACTTAATTCAGACCTGGTCAGTTTGTTAATGTTCAACTCATCAAGAAAGAAGGGTTTCTGAGGGAACCCCTGTTCCATTCAATCAGACTGTTAGTCTATTTGCAGAGTATAATATATGTAGTCTGTGGTTTGATGTGTTCTCCCAGGTTTTCTGGGTCTTTTCTTCCCTTCCTTGTCTGGATCATGTAAAGTTTGGCACCAGAATGTTGGAAGAACAAAACCAGAGGGTCTCTGCAGAGCAAGGAGCACTGTTCAGCAGCTCTGCCTTTGCACTTCCCGGCCGAAAAGTGGCTGTGTGAGTGGAAAGTTTGGGAGGTACATGCAGGCCTTCACTCCTCCAGAAACTTGGCTCACATATACCTCTCTCCTTCATTCATAACAAAGCGTGGAAGGAGTTGCCTTCCCACTTGTGCAGGCAGGACTGTTTGGGTGGAAGGCTTTGTAGAACCCTTGGATCCTGAACCAAACATCCACAGCGGCTGGCGATGTGAAAAAGAAACTTAAACAGGCTGAAAGCAATTGTTTTAGAACAACTCCTTCCCAAGGTTACTTTGTGTCCGAAAGAAGACACAAAGGGATAGCTTAAAGGAAAACAGATTTTTAACAGGTGACTCGGAATCAGTGGTGTTTTGAAGAGCTCAGGGTAGAAACCACAACTCCCCCCTCATTTAAAAATGCTTTACAGAAAGTGGTAATCAGATGGGAGCCACAGAACTACCCTCACAGTGTGTTTTATCAGCACTAAGCAAGCGACATAGAATGTGTTTGAGTTTGCTTTTTTTTTATTGCAGCTTTGCAACCTTCCTTGACTTTTTTTTTTTTTTTTTAAACTGAAAGGATTATGGGGAGAACTCCCCAAGAAATGATGTGTTTTTACCACAAATATAGAGTTCAGACCAGTGGCCCTTACTCGACAAAACAAGTCACCATTTCTGCTGGGTGGCACACAAGGACATCAGGAGTATTTTCTATTACGCGTAACTATTTCAAGCAGGTAAGTGTAGGACTTTTTCAGTCCTGATGAGCTGTTCTGCCTCTCTCACATACACATGCATGCAGACAAGAGCTACTTAGAACACACTTGGACTTGAGTCCAAATCAATGAATAAATTACACAGATGGGTTTCATTGCTTCTATATTTGCTACATGTAACAAATCAGCAAAAATGTTCAGCTCATTAGTAGGGACAATACAATGTTGGAGGGGTCAAACGCAAGAATGAAAGAAGTGTTCATTTTTTCCTGTAATGTGTTTTTTCCTGATGTGTGGTTTATACTAGACCTTTCCCTCAGTGTAACACACTTCTGCAAATCTTGTGAGAAAGCCCAAAACATTAATACATGACAGAATTATAAATAACTCTCTTAAAAAGGCTAAATTACATGTTTTGGAAAGTTCCAGCTATGTGCATCTCATGACACTATTTTAATGCTGAGGAATTGTCTTTACAAGAAATAACTGCAATCCAGTAGCAGCTAAACTATTCCTGTGGGTATTTGTAGTATATTTAGGCTCTGCATTAAAGACCAGTACATCCACATGCTTTGAAATAAAGGTTTTACATTTTATCTTACAACTGGAGATCAGTACATTGTGGAAGAGCTGTGCACACATTTATAGCCCTTCTTACACACTGGCACTTTTCACTTTTTCTTGGTGTTTTTAGGGTGATACAAAATACCTGTCCTTCTCTGCCTACCTATTGTCACTGCAAAATTATTAACGCAAGATAATATTGTTCTTCTGAATTAAGGCCCCAGGTCACACACTGGAAACCTTTCCGCTTCTGGCCCAGGGCTGAGGAATGATCGAAAGACAGTGAGTCAGCTTTGCCTGGAAAAGGATGCAGAAATCTGTGCAAAGTGTTTACCTGTCACACTGAGACGGGTGTAAGAAGCAAGACTTACACGTTGTGACAAATGAAGCTGCCTTGTGTCACAACCAGTGTCAGAAGCCTTTGCATTCACTGCTGGCATGCCATGTGGGTGACCTTGTAGTGAGAGCCCTTTTGGCTGGCGGCACAGGAGACCTGCTACTGGTGAGTTTAAGGTGCTCTGGGTAGAAGTATGTCCTCCTGATTCTATATTCCTATGGCCATGTGAGTCTAGGTCACTTTATTTTTTGTGCTGCTGACTGATATAGACTCTGTGATCCATACATGGCACAGAAAATCTTCTGTATACCACAAAGACCGTTACCAATTATGCATCTCTTGGACCATTTCCATTTAAGGAGAACCTCTTCCAGAGATACTGATCCACTGCTGAGCTGTACAGCCAGTAATTTACTCATGTGAAGGTTGGTGTGGCTCTTTCATTTCCCTGTACGGGACCATTCCCAAAGCTTTCTGCTCTCAGGAACACACTCTCACCCATGTGCATTGCTTTTGCAGAACACAGAGCCCGATACTAACCTTGTCTTCTCAACACGTGCAAAATTCCTTTCAGAACTTGAAATTTCTGATCTTTTCCTTATTTAAGCTCTATTTAGCATCTAAGTGAGACACAGCAAGTTGGGAGGCTGGAAGTAAAATGACCTTTCTTCCATTGATTGACAACTCTGCATAATGGGAAAGTCAAGGGTTTTCCGTGGGAATCTGAGTCACAGCCCACTCAAGAAAACATGGAAAAAAATTACCAGGTTCTGGATCAACCCAGAGTTTTGCAAGGAGGAGAACATGAGCACTGCCCCCCATACATTCAGTGTATTTTGATGTGGTCTGTGATAGAGATCTGAGAGGCAGCTGAAGTCGCACCACGACACTGAGCCCTGCTGGGGGTGATGCTGTCAGGGACTACTACCGAGCTGGCCCAAGCCCCAACTGCCAGTCTTGGTCTGGTTGGGAAATTTGGCTTACCCCAGCTGAAAATTTGGCCCCAGGGCATAGAAACTGGGCATATGAGCTTCAGAGTTAGAACACTGCTTAATGAAGAGAGCCCCTTTAGCCTCTGAGAAGAAGGGACCAAGTGGACCACCCTGCTAACGCCTGCCCTCCGGTACCCTCTGGCAGAGCGTTGTGCTCTCGTTTAAGTAAGATAAGCAGAGGGGATGAATATCTGTTCACAGGTATCGTCAAGCTGGTTTGGCAACCCAGCGAGACAGATCCTTGTGCTGTGTATTTGTGCAGCACCTAGCACAGTGAAGCCCTGGTCCCTTACTGGAGCTGCCAGGGACTTCTCCAGTACAAATAATAAGTACATAGAGCATCTGTTAGAGAGCTCACGAACCTTTCATGTTTTTTATGTACTAATCTGAACAGCGTGGGCCAGATTTTGATCTTAGTTATTCTGGAGTAAATGAGATACGGGTTTGGCCTTACATCCATAAGATCTATAGTCAATCAGTGTTTCTAATGTGCTCATCATGGAAATATCTTGGCATTGTGCGGCTGGCCCACTTCAGTGTGACTAGAATAGCAAAGCATTATATTAAGCAAACAGAACAGTTTGATTTATAGATTTGTGGTAAGAATAGTTCAGTTTTCCAGGGTGTTCAATTTAATTAACATTCTCCAGGGAAAAAACTGCTATTGTTTCCCTAACCACATGCCTTCCAATACAAAATAAACTCTTGCTGGTGTGTATGTGCTGCTTAATTATCCTAAATGGTTCCTTTTGAAAGTTGTCTATTGACCTGCTTCTACACTTCACAAGTGGAGCATATCCTATTCACTCAAGAGCGTGTATCTACCTGCACTTAGCCAGAAAGAGATACCAGATGAATTTTAACACTGCTAAACCAAGAATGCAACCTGCTACATGCGGCATTCCCAGGTGGTCTGTGAGAATAAGGCTGGAAGGAGAATTTATAAAGCTAAGTAAGTTGCAACGATACCTGTGAGTCCTAATTCCAGCCACTATTAGATGTTTATAGATGCCTGGGGATAATGCTACAACAGGGACCTGTGCCTGGATGCTACTGGAGTGCAAAGTGTGAGCAGGGGGCAGTCTACGCATTTGGCCCCTAGAGACAAAGCCCTGACACCAATATTCACTCCGAACTGCTCTTTGCTTTTGATGTGCTGGTTTTTAGAGGGGTGAGCTGGAGTAAAAGCAGGTCCCAGGCACTCGGCTCAATCCTTTCTCATGGGGCTGTGTAAATCACACTGCCTTTCACACAGACGTGGTGTCTGAGCCGCCGCCTCCATCTTCCAGGCGCTCAAGTTGCTTTTCAAGAGCGCCAGGATTCAGAAGAAGGAGATGGTGGAGCTGCCTTGACTCCATTTATTCCAGCGCTTAAGTGGAAACAGAACTGGGCCCAGTGAGCTTTGCAGTGTGGGATGACAGGAGGGCGAGTTTTCGTGTAGTTGAGTCAGTAGTGAGAGCTGGCTGTAGCCGGCTCTGACTGAACACAATAAACAATTCCACTTGCAACATGCTGTACTATTTAAGGCCTCATAGATGCCAGTGGGAGTTTTGCCTGAATAGCAGGCAAATAACAGGTCCTTATTCTCTATCATGTCTCGTGAAATATCGCAGCCCCACATGCCTTGCAGAGGCAGATAACGAAGCAGCGGTGATGAGAGGGAACAGCGCGACAGGGCACTGCCTCCTCACTGCCCGAGAGCCCCTCTCCCTCCAGCTGGAGAGTTCCCATCTGTGCTGGAGCCTCCTGGAAGATGCTCTATGGACGGCATTTTATGGACCAGGGAAACCACAGGGAAACTAAGCCGTTAGGCCCTAGAAACCATGGATTAACTCTGTAAAGTAGATGATATGATTGCAATGATTCCCTTTAAGTTTAACATCTATTAATCTCTGCCACCATCTCTCCATTGGTTTTGCATTCTGATGACAGCATCCCATTTTTACTATTTTTTTTTTTTAACTTTTGTGTAGAAAAACAAGAATCAAAATTTTAGGGAAAGTTTAGAAATCTTTTTCTCTGCTGTGCAATGTGCAAGCAATTTATTGAATGGTCTCAGAAGACAAGCTGTGTCGCTCTCCTCCTGCGGTACTGTTGATTCAAGCATAAAGCAACAGGTTAAAATGTATTCATATACTCATTCATAAGATATTATAAAATAAAACTTGTCAAAACAAGCAGCAGATTTCTTCGTAATATTATTGTATGTATAGTTTTCATAAATGTGGAGGCAGCTTTTCTGAGAAGCATATTTTAAACACATCTAAATTATATTAAGAGTCAAGGCCCAATTTGGTAACAAGCTGTGAGACATCAAGGGTTCTTTTAATGAAGAATTCACGCTGGAAAAATGTATGTCACAAGACAAATGAATAGACGCCTCCATGATTACTAACCCTTTGCTGCCCGTTCATTGATTTATGGTTAAACGTACACCAACAGAAAGTGTTTCCGATGAAGTCCTTGACTCCAAATAGCCATTTGGGTCTCCTCATTAGTACACAGCGCTCTGAAACAAAGCAGCATCAGCAAAGATGCCTGAGGTTTGATTTGAATTTTGCTCTAGTTGACTGATACTATTTATACCCTGGTCTAATCAGAACCAGGGCTGTTTCATCATACTAAATGTCAGGAAAAATATATCATGTGCATCAAGGGAGAAATCTTGGCCCCACTGAAGTCAATGGCAAAACTCCCATTGATTTCATTGGGGCCAGGATTTCACCCTGAATAAAAACTCATGTTTTATACACAGTTTAAATAGGGTTTATCTGCGAGTGCTTTTAAGAATTGTTTTGGCGAAAAATGTGTTACCGAAATGCAATTATGTATTTATTTAGCCTTTACAGAGCAACTGATGTTTTCACGATTTGTGCAAATGCATTTAAGTGGAGTACCTCAAGACTGAATTTGTATGATACGCAATTGGACAACAATTAGAAGATGTTAACTGAGTGTCTTCAAACACAGTTTTACTAATAAGCTCCTGTGTTTGCATCTGGATGATCCAAATGTGAATATTTTTCCTTCTGAATGACGTAATAGCTCACCAGGACGCCAGTGCAACGGATGTAACATATTTGATTTGATGAGCCTGTTGGACATGAGAAGGAGCTTGCAGTTGTCTCTCTGTCTTGCTCTCACACTAATTGAACCCAGCCCTGGGGCCTACCAGAGCTCGATGGGCTTGAGGGACCGTGGAGAAGACCTGCTGTCTTTCGTGCTGTCCTCAGCACAGGAGGCGGACGGGGTGTCACTGTGAGCTTGGAGCACCATCAGAAAGGTTTGGGGAAGCCCTCAGCTCCAGCCTTATTCTTCTTCAAAATCAAAGGATTTTTGTCTTTCCTTGTTAGCACAATAAATGAGCAAAGTGTTAGGATTTGTAAGCTTCCATATTTGTAAAAGTCACATTCTGCTGAGACAATTCGCGAGCAGAAAAATAGGCTTGTTTTCACTGGCTAATTAGTTCATGGTGTGTATTTTTTCAGCTGTGTGCTTAATACTTTGAAAAGTGTCATGGGATCAAGAAACTAGCTTTGCATTTCAGTGGGAAGAAGAGCCAGTGGGAAAAAAACACTCCATGAAGAATATTCAGTGATCGGAAAGCTCCGTGTCCTCCCTTAAAAACTCTTTGAATAAATATGTTGCAGTGAATGAATCTCACTTCTTTTAAACAAAACCATAAATCTGGTGCATGAAATGTTCCCTCACTTTGACCGGATCTATTCAAGCTGATTAATTTTTCACAATTTTATCTGAAAACCACATTGTGGAATCGCTTCAGCACTAACTGCCCATCCTGCACAGACACCATCAGTTCCTAAAATACTTAAATTTCCTGTGAGTTTAGAATGGGTCCTGTCCAAGTATTCACTCAGTCTGATCTTGTTTAAATTATGTGAGTGGACAAAATTATAGCCTTTGATGCTATGTTGTGAAAACATTTAATCTATTTTGTTTTTTGCTTTCCTTTGACTGGTACAAGAAACAAAGCATGAGAAAATAGGCAAATAATGACTTATGGGTGAGTGGCTAGTCACATTTGGAGCTAATTTGTTTTCCAAACATTTATACTTCCTAAGAAACAGTTTCTCCAAAAGAATAGCTCCTGGAAGTGGGTACAGTATTAGTTAGAGAAGAGGAAAACATGACATTTGGTGTAGTCACCTCGATTGAGGTCCTGTCCAATTAGGTTTAACAAGACAGGGTTAGAGAACTGGCCTAAAATACACTGAAGAGAGGAAAATACTAAAGAACAAAGAAGCCTCTGGTCTCAAAGGATCAGGGAAAAGAATTTCAAACCATCTTGACTAATCAGTATAACCACAGCTTGACGGAGAGACAAAAATGGGATAACACTGGTTCTGAGGGTCGGTGTTGAGATTAAAAAAAGCAAACAAACCCATAAATCCTTTCACTTTTAGGCCACTAACTTGAATCCATAAATCAGTTAGTCATGATCATCTGATAGTTATAGAACATATCCTCTCTGGAAAAAAACTGGTGGTCTCGATACCAGCTTTAGAATACATATGACAGTATTCAAACAAACCAACAACTTTCTGCTTGGCATTATTGTTGGCCATCTCCATGGAAAGTCTAAAGGACTGGTGGAGTAAGCAAATAATAACACTAAAAATTCCAGCAATAGTTGATGTTATTTATTATTATTTTTAATTTGCAAGAGGAAATTATATAATTGTCTGAGGATGGCAGCAATTACACAACCAAATGGGATTCCTGTAAAGCAGGGCTGAGATGCGGGATGCAAGCTGTGGTTGGATTAGGAAAGCATCTGTGGGCCCTGCTATCTTGGCTAACGGCGGGGACTGAGGCAGGGTTCTTAGTCCTTTAGAGCTAAAAGCACCCGTTACTATTGTATGAATGAAGAGTCCCACCTTTGTAGGCAGGGGCTGTGGCAGCTTCCACCCTGCTTGGAGATGCACTGTGGTTGGGAGGACTGGTGGAATATGCTCACCCATGGCTTATGTTATTCCTTCTTGTTTGCCCCCAGCAGTTCAAATCCTTTTTGCAAGAAAACTCCTCCAGAGGGAGGAGACACACCAGCCTAGTAAAGCAGCATATTTCCCAGGAAAAATCATGAGTTGTGCTAAAGCTGAGCAAACACTACCCAGTGGGCAGCTCCTCTACATTGCCCTGGGGAGCTACTTTTGCACCAGGTCTGCCTTTGCTTTCCTGTCTTCTCTGGATGACCAGATGAAACCATCACAAAGCCCATCAATCCTAACCCCCTCAGTGATCACTTCAGTGATGTTTAAAAAGAGGATTGTCACCAAATCCGTGATAAGGGTTGGAACTTAACACTTCATCATTCCTACGTTGGCCCTAAAGTGGTAATTTAAATGAGTTTTGTATTCTGTGCTGATTTATGGTGGGTAAATTAACGTAATAAAACTTCCCAGGACCTTTTCATGTGTATTATTGATAAAAACATTCACTAAAAGAAATGTGAAAATCCATCTTTGTGAGCTTTAATGCTTGATGGTGGCATCTGTTTTTCATTTAACAAGATGACTGAAATGAATGTAACTACAAAAAACTCAAAGAGCCAAATGTGTACATATCATTGCGCAAAAACAGCAATTTCATCACTTGCTGATAATCAGCCCTGATTTATTTGAACAGACTTTGAGGGTCTGACTTCACTTCTCACCCAGGGCTTGAGTTCATCAGGAGTTTTCCTTAAGCAGGGTCTTCAAGATCTGACCCAGACGTATCCATTTGCAGCACCATCCACTGGAAAGGGATTTGTACATTGAAGAAGAATTTAAATTTGGATTCAGTCACAGTCTGGTGTGCTTTGACCTTTAGGACACTTGCTGAGAGAGTACAAATATCTTTTGCACCATCTTATGACAAATGGTCTGTTTGTGGAACGACAACTTCTATGGATATGGAAAAATTACCTTTTGTCACACATTGTGTATAAAGATTGCATAAAAGATTAAAGAATGAAGATATCTGAAAACAAGAGCGTGTGCAATGCATTATTCAGCACTACAGAAACACAGCATGCAGGAAAAGAGGAGAGTCTCTGGAGACGGGGTTGACTGTGAGCATCACTAAGAAGATTTGATGCTGGAGCTGGCTGGACTGGTGTTTGTGGCCAGGAAGGGTTTACGAGAGATGCTGCACTTCCTACGTACTGCACATAGCTGACACACAGATGGGACAGCACAAACGTAAGGTAAATAATCTCTCTCTGTGCATGGTGACGGAATACCTACAGTTCACTAAAGAGCAAGGAGTTATCTCCCCACATATAGAGATTCCCTGAAAAAGAACCAATGTAGCTCTCTTGAGGCAGATGGGGATCAGATTTAAAGCACTGGCAGGTAAGGGCAAGGGAAATATGATTGCTATCCCTTTTTCCCTGGCACAGCACTCCAGCGATGCTCTAGCTCAAGCTGAGGCTAGAGAAGAGGATTTTGCACTGATTTTCCCTTGCTCTCCTGCATTAGCACCTCTCCAGCATAAACCCACCTAAATGCCTAACAACATGGGCTGAATGCTGTCTTGCAACTATTTCTTGGTGAAACTTACACAAAATTGTGCTGACTGTGTCCTCCTGAATAATGAGACAACAATAATGGTGGAACCAGGACAAACTTCATGCCAAATTCATCAGTCAGACAATGGCAATAACATCATTCCAAGTGCCGCAGTGAGCTGTTTACCATTCCAAAACAAAACTAGGAAGCCATTCAGCTAGGATATGCCCCTCAGTGCTTCCTCAGGTATTCCAGCAGCTTTTCCTCATGATGCTTCTTTCCAGTTCTGCTTAACGTGCAAAAATTACAGCTGTATGACTGTGGAACATAACAGGGCCAGATACTTAGGAATTTTGGACCTGCAGCCTTCGATGAGCCTCAGGGGAGTTGTCCATTCTCAGAAGACATTCATCAGGTCCTTACCCCTAACAAATCCTCCACCACCTGCCTCATTCCACACCCTCTGAAGCCAGTGGGAGTCCAACTGGATAATTCAATAGAAATTGGCCCAAGACTCACCTGAAAACACACCTGTTTCTTACCACATAAAGTGATAAGCTGCAAAGGTTTGTTTTTTAATTGGACACTTAATACCAGCTTTGGCAGGTGATTAAACTGTGATTTACTTCCAAGGGAGATAAGAAGTAAATTTCTAAGGAATTCTGGATAGGTGGTTAACAGCACAGTAATTATACAGAGACATTTTTGGAAGAACCAGGCAAGTTACGGGAGAATCAGACATAAATAAGGGAGTTATTTTTCTTCCTACACTCAGAAGACTACATGAGATTAGAGAATGACAGAAAAAATCAGAGTAGTGTTTAAGTAGTTAGAAAATAAGAGATCCTGAGTGGACATAAAAATTGCCTAACAAATGTTTAATAAAGAGCCAACAAGGAATATATTTCTACTTCAGCTGAAATAGAAGTGGCCAGTGCTATTAGAACATCAATGTATACAAATCAAACAATGCAGCTTAACTATCTCCCGTGGGGAAAATAAAGAGGCATGAAGTAGGGACTTGTCAGTCATTGAGACCTTTATTAATAACAACTGCATTTTAAGGAACGTGGGTTCTCCTACTTGCAAATAGGAAGCTGCAACACTCCAATAAGAAAGTGAATATTTCATTGCCAATAAAGCAAGTTTATATTTCAGAGGGTAAAAAAAAAAAGATTAAAAAAAAACCCAAACCACAAGTGGATGAGTCAAATGAGATCTGGAACACTAAAAAAGCATTTTTGTCTTTTACATAAAAAAATTATTATAATATTCTCAATTCTTTTATTAAACTTTTTTTAACTGGTGTTGTGGCAGACATGCAGTGGGGAATGAGAAAAACAGCTCAGACTGGTCAAAGAATGGGTTTAATCTCCCATGTTTGCCTGGCTTCTCCATAAGTTTTTGGTATTTTGCAAGGGCATATTTAAGTAATTTTTCAACTGCACGTTTCTGTTTGACTCAAGGAGATATTTCAGGTGTTCTTGTGTTGATGTCAACCCTGGTCCTCCACACAGAAGCCATTTTAAGTACTGGTGTTCAGATAACTCTGTGAAGACAAGGTGGGGACCAGAATCCTTTACCCTCAGCATCCATACACAGGCTGTAGGAACTGCTTTGGGCATATGTAATGGTGGCTGGATGTAGTTACTGTTTTGGGCTAGACTACGCCTACTGGACCTTCCTTTTCCTCTAATTTGCTTGTGTTTCCACAAATCCAACAGGAAAGATCTACTCTGATGGAGAATTCTGCTCTGCCCCTTCAGCACTATATACCAGCTGAGAATGGAAGACAGTGGTCTTAAACTCGGCCTCTCGACCCACCTCTGTTGTGTGTGTGCTACACCAGAGCTCACAAGCAACCTAACGTCTCGTCAGTCCACGAGACCCTGGTATCACTTCAAGTAATTCCTTTGTCAGCCTGTGGTGTGATGGGTTTCCTGGCATTTGGATCACTTCTACCTTGTTTTTCACAATCCCAGTGCTAAAACGGCTGTTTCCTGGGGCTACAAAGACAGGCGGTCTCAGACACAACTCAAAGGGGCCTTGTACCTGTCTCCTGGTAGTTCTAAGTTAACAATTTTTCACATGAAAAATAAATATTTCTTCTTTGTCCTCTCCCTGGGAATACTGGAAAGCGCAGCATCCTGTATGTTTTGTGTAACTAGGTCAAAAGCTGTAGTAATTATATAATAATGGCTTGGAAAGGCAGTATTTCAGGACAAGGTGTTTCAAGGCAACAACTTCAGTCGTAAGAATGACAATAGTATTTATTGCAGGAAATCTCTTGCAAGAAAAATATCTGCCTATTACAGACAGCAATAAAGTAAAAATTTTGCCTTAAGCATATTTCTTCCTAAGGCAGATCAGTAAATATCTGAGCTGCAGAAACATTAAAATACCTGTAGCTAGTAAGAATTTACAGTTCTACAAAAATGTTGTCAACAATATGTATAGGTGCTTTAGAGATAAGTAGGTATTTACCAAAGATTTATGGATTATGGTATTCTGTGACATCGTAAAATGTGGGGAATCTGAGTGCACGACTGTTTGACTGGTCAGCAAAAGACTCTTCTTAGACTATTAGGCTGTGCCATACATCATTCCTGAGGTCATTTCCTTGAAAGGTCTTAGAAAAGGTGTTGTATATCACAAATAGCCTGTGACCTCAGGAGTCAGACCGGGAGCACCTTTTAGTCCATTAGCAGTGGAAGTTAATAACATTTGTTTTTTCCAAAACAAAGTAATTATCTTGAGGTTTGAAATACTTTTTCCAGATTGAAGCCATGACCTCAACGTTATGATAATGTTGGTGTTGGTTAATCAGCCTTTTTTCTGAGATTGATGATTCATCTTGCACTCATTATATGTGATTTTCTTGTGCATTGGGATAACACAGTAAAAGCAAATGGAGTTACATACACTCATTTTAAATTATTTGAAGGGAAAACCAGTCATACTTATTTACTGTCTTCATACAGTGTGCTTCTGCTGTTCACCAATCTTGCTGGAGCCAGGATTTTACCTCTAAATTTCATAGCTATATAACATATAGTCATATTAAATGGGACACATGAGGGACACTGGTACTGTGGAACTTGTTTTAGCCACTTTTATGTATTGCATTGACCTGAAAGCATATTAGATTCAATGATTCAAGATCAGAATGGCCATAAATTGCAGCGGGAATTATATGGATTGAGTACAATAAGGTAATTGGGACCTGTATCTCTGGAGGTGATCTACCTACCCATTGTTCAATTCTTCTTTGTTCCCCTCCTGCTTCCTCTCCTTTCCCTTTCTCCTTCCTAAAGGACCTGGCCTGGTTGTACCTGTCATCTTGCAAAGCTTGAGTGGCAACTGGGACATGGATCTCCTGGTGGAACCACAACCAGGACAGATTGCCAGGGAGTCTTGCCCTGAGTGGGATGATGTGACAGGGAAGATCAAAAGGGAACGGATGAGGAAGACACCGGAGAGATTTCAGTGGGGTTTGTCTCTTCTTTTCATGGAAAAGGACATCAAGAGCAAAAGAAATGTCTTTATTACTGGAAAACATCTGAAAAACGAAGCAGCAGAGAAACCAATTGGCACAGAGGAATTGCAGCAGCCAACGAGAATGGAGGGATTTGCATATCCAGAGTGAAGCTGCTGGGAAAGAGCTGCAAAGGGATTATGCAAATGCCTGATTGGGTGAGCGGTGGCTGATTGCCAGAGCAGGGGGATGCACACACTGCTCTGTACCTGGGCAATGATTATGCAAATTGCACACCCACAGCCAGAGTGCAGGGCAATTGGCTAAATGAGAAAAAAATGTGGTTATGCATCAGTAAATGTGCGGTGTTCAGCACTTGGAGGATCTTGCTGTGCTCAGTACAGAATAAACATGAGTGTATGCCTTGGCCACCCCTCGCACAGCTCTGCAGGGTCCATCTAGCCTTTGGCTGCTGGGGTGGCAACCGAATGCCCCTATGGAGTCAAAGTGAATGTTTGGGTGCCCATTTCCATTTTACTCTGAGTCTGACATCGAAGGGATGAGACAATGGAAGCTCAGATGAAAACTTCTCCATGTCACCTGCTGTTTTCTGATCCCAGGGAAATTCTACTGGTTGTCAAAGCAAGGATGCACCTGCATAGCAGGTGGGCTCAACCCTTGACTTTGCACCATGCATAGATTTTCACTATTTATTCCATGCTTTTTTAGGAGTTCAATGACATCTAGATTTGTAAGAAGATAAAGACATTGCCCTGACATACTCATGATCAAAGTTAAATATTCAGAAGTTTCTTTTGTATTCCAGTTTGTACAATTATGAGCCTATATGTGTGCAAACCAGCACAAGTTCTCAAATCTAGCATAATAATATCTCACTGTAATTTAATTTTGCTCAGGACAGTCTTTAGTGTGTTCAGGAGCTTCTCGCAAAAGGAATCTCATTCCCATGGACACCTAAGCCCAAAACACCTCCATAATTCTCACTGAAGAATGTTGGAAAGACATGACTCAGAAATCCTGGAAAATACACTAATTATATTGTACAACTAATTGCAAGGTGGCATTACCACCCCGCAGTTTCCATAGGTTACTGGCGGATGGGTGATTCAGATTCTAAGGTGATGGGTCCAGTTTTTAAAAAAACAATATGGCTGAGGAATAGCTGGATACATAGGAAGAAAAAGAGAAAATTGCTCATGTCATATTGTGGTGTAACATGAGATCCCACTGAACTCTTTGGCAAGGAGTTCAAATACGCAGTGATAGTTATTTAGTCGTACAAACCAGTTCATCAGTACGTAAGGACTACAAGCCAGTTTCCTGGTGAAGCCCATGCCAGTGAAGAGTAAAAAAGCCTCCATTAAGTTTTCTCCACTGATCTTTTGCCCTAATTATTCCCTTGGGTGGGCAGAATCTGCTTCTGTGTGTAACAGGTTATTGGTGATATCGACAGAAGTTGTTAGCCCTGGGGGACCAATTAATTTTAACAGAAGCTCCACTGAAAATCAAGGAACGAGGCCAAATATTATTCCAGTGGAAATCAGTGAGTGATTGCATCTGGGAAAAAGAAAGGGAAACATATAAATATAAGAGGCAGAAAGGGAAACTCAAGTGTGGGCTGTAGGCAGGACAGGGTGCACAAACTTGGCTGAGGGGAGACCAAGGTTCATTAGTTCCTTCACTCATAAACCAACCAGTTCATTTTGCTGTGTTTACTCTAAAAATTAGCTGCCCAGTGCCAAAAGATGGATTTTTGAAACCCAAGGACAAGATGTGGGTAGGTATTCCCAGTCGCCAAAGGGTGCAGTCAGTGATCTGACATGGGGAGCTGCGGGGGATAGAAGCTCACAGGAGATGTTTTCTGATTAACCCTCAGTTCTCTTTTTAGTCAGCTGAGAAAACTTTGAAGAAAGGCAAATTACAATAATTGCTAACCCTTGGAATATTTCTAGCCAGCTTTTGTGGAGGTATAGAACAAACACTACTCAAATAACTTGCATCTGGCGTGACAGTTATTCCATAAAGAAGCGAGATTTGAAGAGAAATGGATATGAGTTGCATTTCATTTGTGAATTCACTTTCCAAAGAAGTTGCCACCTCGGATGCTACATAAACACATGCATGCATACATAAACATGTATTATCTGTTGATACCAGAGTTGGGTAAAATGTTTTGCTTTTCTGAAAGCCTAAGTGAGATTTCACACAAACATTTTACATGTTTAATTAAATAGTTAATTTCCTTCTCTTTTTTTTTTTTTCTTTGCTGATTTCTTTTTCAAACATTTTTGGTGACAGTGAAGAAAAAAAAAAAAGGCCATGGTGACACTGTAAAAGGAAACAGGGGAAGAAAAAAAAAGTCCTACTGCCATTTACAAAAAATGTATTTTAAATGGAAAATGGAAATATTTTCATAGAAAAAAATTAGATTATGAGAATTTTGTAAAAAATACTTCAGATTCAGACAATTCAAAAGTGGAGGTATTTAGAAACATTGTGCAGACTAGTGAGTACATGCCTTCTTTACACAATGCTAGATTTGCATAGTGATTTATGCCTTCTGGTCAAGGGATCCCAAAGCACCTTCTTAATCTGTGCATTTAGGAGACAGCTTTCTCCACCTGAAATCCACCTAGGTGTGGGATGAAATGAATTGTGCAAATCTAACCTCCCATGGCACTGTTATGCTATGTCTAAGGGCAGAAAGCTGAAAGTAGCATAAGCAGGAGCTATCCATGAAGCACCGATTCTGGTAAGAATGCAAGGAGCAAAATAGAGAATTCCAACCCTTCTGGAAGAAAGAGGTCATGGAAAGAGGAAAAGACCACAGCAGACCCAAGGTGTGCTCCGGATCCTTCCCCTCCAGTCGAATTCCAGCTCCTGTCCCAGTCGTGTTGGTAATGAATTAAAGTTGTGAGGAGTCAATGCTGCTTCATCGCCTGTGAAATTATTTATAGACTGGAGCATCACAGGCAAGCGCTGCACCGTCTCAGCTGGTGATCCCTTTTCGGCTCCTCATGGGCAGGTGTCCCAGTCACACAAACCACCATGACAATTGACATTAATTGGCACCCTTGCTGCAGTCTCAAAGGGGAGGCTAGAGATTTTAATGGGCACTGAGAGGGAATTATTCCCATATGCCTCAAGGTGGTCCTTCCAGAGCTGTGCCGAGACATACAGGCAGGCCAGCGCTAGGAGCCTGAACTGCCACCACTTGTGATGGATTTGCTTTTTACTTGCATTTTTGAAGAGGACAAAGACAAAAAGGAGAAACGAGGAATCAAAACATCAGCAAAAGTGAAAGAACAGCATGCTGTTTCTCAAAGACACCTTGGAATGGAAGCAAATATTTTTTTCCTGGGTGAATGTGAGGCAAAATGGGTGAATTCTTCACATGCATAAATTGGTGAATTTGACTTTGTGGAGGTAACCACGTCATGTAAATGTACATCTTAACAATAAATACTGCCATTTTTTGAGAGCTGAAGGATTTCACCAACTACTTATGGATGTAATACAGATTTTATTATCACTTCAAATGAGCAAGTGTTAAACATCCCTATTATTTTTAGCTGGAACCTGTTTAAAATCCAAGTAACAAAACATTCCATGGGGGAACAGTTTAGTTCTGAAACTCCTTGGCTCCTTTTTCTTTGCATTTATTATGATTTATCCCAAGTGTGAATAACATGCATTTTTTTTGCGGGCTGCATGATTTTAGAAATAATAAAAGAATGCTTTGGAAATGTGTCATCTCTTCACAGTTATGACTCAGCAGCTCAGGCGGCAAGATTTCCTAGCGCTAACTACTCTCTCGTTAGCTATCTATCTTTGTGTCCAAAACAATTTATTTTCAGATTGACTATAAAAGCAAGGCATCACATAATTGTCTGGCTATAAAATATGTAAAGTATTACACTACTGGGGCTCATTAGCAAAAGCATAGATGCTTTTTAGTAATCCATAAGGTGATAGTTGTTAATGAATGTTGCAAATTATTCTACTAACTACCTAAAGATTAATAATAGATATGTCTGCTGCAACAAACAAGTCTCCAATCTCTGGAGAAAACTAGAGAAAGTGGATAATAATTAGAATAAGAGCACAGCAGACAATCTTATATCTGCAGTTTTGATCCTATCAACTAAATGTTGGTTGTGGTTTGTGTTGTGATTGCTGTGAACACTTCTAAGGGTAAAGTTCTAGATTAAGAATAGGATACACAGTTTGGGTTATGGATAGGAAGTGAAAGTGATTTTTAACTTTGACTCATGGGTTTAATGTTGCCCAATTTCAGTGGAGTTAAGCATTTTTACAAGACTTGAAACCTTACAGAAGTTCATTCGTCTTGGTGGATGCATCCATTTCAAAGGAACCTGAAAGCAGGCACTGTATTTAGGCGCCTATATTCGGGATAACTGAGAAAGATTCTCATAGTTTTAATTTTTGTTAAGCCTTTAGCTTATTGCAGTATGTCCAACTGCATAGAGTACAGGGGATGAGCAGTGTTTTCAGCTGTAGTATGTTAACTGCTTTAGTCATGAGAATAATTAAAAAATGAACCAATTTGTGAGTGGCATACAGGACTGGACATCTCCAAAGTCCTTAAATCATACCTCCAAAAGTTTATTTCCCTGAGACACACCCCATACTGCTGGTTAACCTTTGCTGCTGGCCAGGCTTTGGAGGATGGTCTGTGGTACAGCATTCCCACTCACAAAGGTTTCACTGGGGCAGAGATATCCCAGTGTCTGTTTTGACTGGGTCAGTATATCTGTAGAAGAATAAAAGAATCTAGAAGGGCTCATGTGAGCTGCTGAGACCAGTGCTGACTGTTGTAGACCGTGCAATACATGGCCATATGGTCACAATCCAGACAGACCCATGAGCATCGTCTGCATGAATCCCTGCCCGACACAGCCTGGTTCCCAGCACTGGACTCCAGGAGCTCTAGCTTCAGCCTTTTACTGTTCTGGGTCCCAGAAAAAAAGCAGATGAAATCAAGGGTTGCACAAATATCTGAGGTTCACACAATTGCACTCAGTCATAAGAGGGTTCCTGTTCCCATGTCAGGGGAATTGCCCAGATGATGCTAAAAAAAGGAAACACCCCAGAGAGAGAAAGGCCAGGACACCTCAGTGGTTCCTGAAAGTCATTTGAATCTAACCAAAGTTAACCAAACTGGCTCCTATGGGGTGTAGTGGGTATGAAGTCATCCTTGTTGCTTAGAAATGCTTTGTTAAGGTGCATCATCGCTGACCCAGGCTTGCTCTAAAGCTCCTTGAATCCATGGGAACCATCTCAATTGACTCCTTTAAGCTTTGGATCAGTTTTCTCCCCTGGCAAATGAAGGCCTGACAATTCTCGAGCCTCCTCACAAAGCCTGCCAAATGGCATGTAATTCTGTCAAAAACCTATGGTGATTTCTGAAGAGGAGGTGGTCTCTTCAAAGAGGAACGTCAGAGTTTTGTTTTGCCTTCAGATACAAGAAGGCGAATGTTACAAGACTCCCGAGACGCCTTCTGCTGCTCCACCTGCACTTCAGCAAGGATTAAAAACACTTTGTCAATGGCAACCCAGCACAGCACAATGATCTCAATTTGTAGATAAAATTATTCAAAGACAATGATTCATAACTTGCCTAGTATGCAGAACAAGCAAAAAGGCAATTTAATTTGAACATGTACTCACACACCAGTCCCTGCACAGTATCCCTCCAAATGGATAAGTTCTCTATTAGTTTCTGCTTATATTAAAAAGAATTCCCAGATGGTCCTGTTTAAACAATGTCTAAATAAATACTTCCCCAATCATTTCATAAGTTGCTATAGTGCCTAGAGAAACTCAGTGAGCACGCTTACGGCTGTAAGTTTGGAAATGAATGATGCAATTGTTATAACACAGCGTTGTGCTGGTCTTTCTGCATTTGGAGCTCCCGCTGGTCCAAAAGATGTGTTGATTCAAAATACGTGTCTTCCACATTTTTCAGTGTTTTGCCTGTTTCCTGAAAGGGAACTGTGGCGTCTGAGGCCCTGATAATTTATTTTTCAGGCAGCATGACCTCCTGCACGTAGCACTGGGTGTCTCCCAAGGACCTGCCACTGTCCTGAAGGATCACTTGAGATACATCTTACTCCATCCTCCAAACCTCTCTTTCTCCATTGGTCAAATTTGGGCATGAGCATAGTTTTTTGTTGTAAACCCTGAAGTCTGTAGAGGAGAGGATCTCCACAATGCTAGAAAGCTGCTGTTACACAGGATCCAAATCACAATTACATGTCATTTAACTCATCATTTGCCATGGATGACCATGGTAGAAAACAGTGTCAAACCCTTTAGATTTGACCCTTAACTGCTGAAATGACTCAACATATTAGATATTTCTCAGCACTAGTTAAAAAAGCAATACAGCCTACTTTCTTTTATTAATCCTCATGAAAACTTGGTTTCTAGAAGAAACTTCCCTATCCCGACAAGGCTCTAGGGAACTTCACAGCGTGAAATGACATAATAAAATTCAAAGTCAAAAACAAATATGAACATTTACCAGAAGTTCAAGAACATTTAAATTATAAGAATTTAGTCGTTAAAACCATAGGGAGCTTACTGTTCACACACTATTGAAAGTAAAATACAAAGGGCACTTCTTTATTTAAAAGTGTGAGTACTTGTTATTTTTAAGTAGGATTAAGTATCTGGACTTCCAATTACACAATGGAAAATCCCTTTTTTATTGGTAAGATTTTAATTAAGTACCTTGATTTCTATAAATGGAAGCTTCATTTGACACTTGTGGCCAACTTTGAATAAATGCTAATAGAAACTGAGTAAATTCTACTGAACTACATAACGTTGAGTACTGCTCAAAGAGAAGTCTGCCTCCAGTTTCAATCCCTTCAGTGAAAATCTGAAATAAGCACATTGAAGTCAATGTTGCACTGGTAGAAATCAGAGTAAGAATTGAGCCATGCTCAGGCGTACATTAGTTTGTGCGCAGTATTGAGATATTGTATTGGTGGATACTGTGGAAATGTATATAAAAATGAAAATATTTTTAAAGCCCTGTTACATATCAACAACTTATAAGGAAGGAAAAAGGTGAAAGCCTTTCCTCCTGTGCAGATTTTTAGCCATGTATCTTGCTTTCTGGCAAGAAAGCCTATTGGGGAAAATAAATACATTGCCACTTGCACAGGAACCAGTGGGGGAAAAAAAAATCGTCCTGCATGCCTACTTCAGAGACGGTTTATTGCCTTAGATTTGAAGGCTCCAATACTTCTTTTCTTAGGTCTGTGTACATAACTTCTCGGAAGTAAAAGTAAGAAGCATAGGTACATACACTGATATTTCTATTTTGTTAAACCATAACTTGGATATATTGAGACATTAACCTAATGAGAGATTTTCACGGTGTCTTCATTAGGCAAAAATGTGTCAAGTAGATATTTACAGAACACTGACTCTTACGTGTCTGGCGAAGGACAATAAATACCTCTGGGATAAATGGCTTTTCATACTTTTGTGTTGTATTTTGTAACAAAAATACATAACTAAAGAAACATTTAATAAATCCTGAAGGTTTTTTTTGTATTTCTAATTTCTAAATTACATCAAGGGATACTCCACAATATGAAGAGTTTTCACTTTTCAGTCAGCTACTGAGCAGCATAACCAATGTATCACAAAAATGAAAACTACAGAGAGTTATATCAGGATGTTTCTTCTACTAATACAAAATTTTGTTTCTTTTTGCTTGTTTCCCCTCTGAATTTGCTGGAATGTGCACATACATAGCATAAAGTTCCTCTCACCTAGTTTTAGCTGTTTGAGATATTGGACATGTTCACCTGAGCTATTTTTCTGGATGGAGCCTGGACTCCTACATGGCTAAAGCAGTCGACAGTGAAGAATAAGGTGCAGTCTGTATGACTGTTTTAGATTTCTTTGATAGGAGGAATTGCTGTTTTTTTCTCCCTAGTTGTAAAGAAAAGTTAGATATTCACTTGAATCTAGATGTCTACTTCTAACTACCTGGTTTATATTTCTTGGTTTATTTGCAAATATGTACTCTAGTTCATATTAATTACTACTTGACTTCCAAGAAGTCCTGTGGACTTTAATGGGAGGAATTGTTCAACTTTGAATTAAGCCTAATGTATGTCTTTGTAATAATTTATATTTTCCCAGGACTTAGATTGCATTCCCATATGCCACTTTCATCCTTTTTCATCCCTCCCCCACCATACACATCCTGTGTATTCTCCATCCATCCTACTATGTTTTGTAGCAGCATCCCTTCCCTCCCAGATGGCTCTTTATCATGTACACAGCTTTAATGAACTATATCCTAAGGTGGTTTGGAGGAAGATTTCCCACAAGGCTGTGAAAAGAAGCAAGAGTTAAGAAAAGTTCTTTTAGAAGCTGGTAGCTCACAAATTTCACTGGGCACGAGTGAAATCACAACTAAAATTGCAATGAGGATCCTTAGAAATTATTTACTGTTGCAGCAATTGTAAAATGGTGTTGATAGTTCCCAAATAATACATTGAGAGAAAAATGTAAATGACAATGAAAGCAGGTCACTTATATAAGGGTACCTTATGTGTTATACACTGAGCATTATATTTTTTATTAATAAGGCAAGTGACATATTTTATTTACAATAAATAACTTCTTAAGTGAAATTTGCCTATTTCCTGCTTTCTATCTGTCTCTTGGCAGGCTTAAAAAAATTCATCCTTCCTTCATAAGAGGTGAAGTGTCACTTTCCTTTTTTCCTTTTTAGTGGAAAGATTTCACTGTGATGATTTGATCATCAGTGTCTGAGGTATGTGATTAGTTGTGATTAGTTGCCTGTATCATACAGCATGGTTTTTAATACATGAGTGAATAAATTTTACTCTTGGGATTGGGAGGAGAAACTCTCTGGGGACTAAGATCTCTTGGTCATTGGGGAAACAAATGAGAAAGAGTGGGATCATTTTAGGAAACTGTGTGCCAACCGATCTTTTATCTAATCGGTATTTCTAGTGATACTTAGTTGCACAGATTAACTTAATTTTTTCCTGTGACCTTTGCATAAAATAACTGGGTGTATACTATTTCCGTATGGGGAAAGATAGAAAGCATTCTCCCTAGGGTTCAGTGAGAAGATGTTTTCTCAGGTCCTGGTGCACAGGAGGTACAGAGGGAACAAGGAAGCATGTTCACAGAGATGCATGGGATTGCCTGCTTGGGATTTATACATAATGAAGTTGACTAATCAGTGCAAATTGAACTGAAAATCCACAGACTATGAGATCCTAGTGTTGTCTGCAGCACTCCTGAACCTGTCCTAATCAAAAGTCAGACTGAGGGAAGATAAAACAGATTTGCACTAAAATGAAAGACAAAAGCCCACTCTTTCTAAGCGATAATCCATCTTGATGAAACCAGAGCAATCACACATCACTGGAGCAAGATCACTACAGCGAGCTAAATGGAGTGTGGCTGTCTCCAATGGTCATTATAGCTTTTCTTTGCATATTAGCCTTCATTTCTATCACACATGCATTTAGATCTTTGGGCAGGTATTGACAAAAATCTGAATATATTGCACCTCTGCTGCCTAATTACAGTGGTGACAGCAGAAGACAAAGGATATACATGAGATCCGAGCAAGGTGTTAAATCATAATAACATGTGTTCACACCATGCCCCATTCCTATATACAGAATGAAAAAATCCCACTAATTAAGGTTACTTTGTTAGACTGATAGGTAATTACTAGAGCAAAACTTGTAACCTCCTGGCCCTTAGCTGTAAAAGGTCAAAAATAATGGTGTAGTCCTTTATAAATCTATGAGGAACGGCCAAGGAATAGCAAGTAACTTAACACAGAGGAATTTTAAGTTTCTATACACACTCTTTAATGCTTCTTAAAGAGCACTGCTTAGATTCATATTTCTTTCAGCTTACAGGACATTCAGAATTTAATCTCCCTCTAGCCACTAGTCTACAATGATTTCAGCTGCGGGTCACAAAAGTTAAACCAGATAACCGCTCCATTGCAGCCTTTCTGCTTTAGAGGTCAATGAAAAGTTTCTCAGGAGGCATCATTCAAAAATAATATCTACTTTTACATGAGAGATTCAAGTTAGAGTTTGATTTCCTCTGTCCTTTGACTTAGAGACTTTTCTTTGATTAAAATGAAGAGTACTAAATGCTGAAAACCCACTGGGGAGCACATCTCTCTTAAAGAGCCACCACCACCGCGGAGCTTGTCTCTACAATATGAACCAAGATTTTGTTGGTTCAACAAGAAATAAACATTGCAGACAACTGCTAGGAAAAACTGGTGACATTAGGGGGCCTATTAACACTCCGTCAAATTAACAATATATTTCTAATTCCCTTGAGTGTCATATGTGTTTTTCTTATAATATTGGCTGACTCTCTCCTGCATTAATGAGGTGGACTGCTGCCAAAAATATGCAAATAGAAATCCAGTGGACCCGCTTTTGTAAATTCAGATATCTAGGAATTCGCACTTAAATGAGAGTTGAAAAACCCCCAACCCAACCCAAGCAGTCATTTGGAAGCAAATTCTGTGCTGTTAGATTGCTTGCACCACTGCTGGAAAACATCAATATGTAAATACCTTGAACTCCAAACTCCCAAAGTCTGTATTATCTGAGTTTTTACAGTGTAGTTGTCCGGTCCCCTTTAGACTTTTACCCACATTTAAATATAGATCTGCAATCAAATTATAGAGCTTTCCCTAGGAAACAGCAAGTCAAGTAGTTCCCAGATAATGTAGACAAACAATTCACATTTCCTTGCCTCTTCCACTCTTTCTGAATCTGAAAATTATTTCTGAAGCCGAAAACCGTGACTTAAAGTAGAAGAGAAGCACACACATCTCTACACATGTAAAAACCTCATATTTAATATAGTAACAGACTGTAGTTCTCCTTAGAAACAAAACAAAGCAACAATAATGCTACACAAAGCACTGGCAAACACCACACAAACCTGCTGAGTGGCCCCTACTAAATCTGGGGTTAGGCATTATGACACAGGGTATTGGAAACAACCCCATCCCCGCCTCTTCACAGCCCCTTTTCCATATGTTCCTTATTTCTGGTTACCTTCCAGCTGCCAGATGTTCTTTCCCACTACCACCATCCTGGACCTGCAGACCCTTTTTCTGGGCAGAAATAATAGCATGCAGATTTCAGGAATATTTGCCTTTATTTGATGCTATTCTTGTCCCACCCTTGCCATGGCTTCAATCTCTCTGAAAATTACATAGTAGATGATCTTCGTTTGGAAGTGGCTATACTGTACATACATTCATAGATTTTAAGGCCAGCAGGGACCAATATCCCTATTTACTCTGGAGTTCTGCATGAGAGTATTATAGATTTTAGCCAGTGATGCTGATATTGAGTCCAACAGGCAAGAACGTATCTTCTAGCCCTGTGCTTCTGATTGTACAAAGGCTAATGGGCAAACTGGTTCAAGCAGATCAGGTCTAAAACTTAACCCTTCTTCCACCAGAATCTCAGATATTTTATTAGATGTGAGCAGAGAGGGCACCTGTCCAGCTCACTCCCTATGGCTCCAAACAGGTACAGATCCCCAGATTTTTTTTCTGTTACTTCTGACAGCTACCTTAGTATTCTTAACATATGAAAAGAAGGGAGAAATTTTCAATTAATAAAGCAATTCTCAGTCTCTCCAGTTAGATAATAAAAGGCTCCAGTTTCTGTAGACTATCATTTACTTTCTTCTACTCTTAGGCAGTAGGATCCAAATCATGCTTATTTTTAATGAAAGGTTAATGTAAATTATACGAAAAGTCATGCAGTGTTTCCCTGAAGTGTAAATGCTAAATTACCATTCAGGAATTCATACCTTTCAGCAGAAAAAAAAGAAAAAAAAAGAAGTTTCATTCCTGTTAGAGACAAGTTGCTGTGATATAAATCCAAACCAAGGAATATAAAATAAAAAGATGAAAGAGGCAAAGTTGTATTTTTATCCCATTTAGGTACTCAAGCTGCAGCTAAATCTGTAACAAGGTTTACAAAAGCATGTAAGTGATAACCTATGAGTTGAAGAAAGAAAGTGCTTAAATTAAAAGTTGTCTCATAGTATAGATGATGGTTCTCCTTTAAAAGGATTGCAAGTCTCGTTCAAGTGCTCACTGTGTTCTGCATTTCTGAAGACTCCAAAACCCAACCACAGGAACAGTTTTATCAAGACTTGCATAATTTCACGTTTTCAGTAAATAGATACATGGAACCCAGCTGGGTCTGGGCTATATCTTTACTTGATTTTTTTTTTTTTTTTTTTTGTCTAGAATGCAAACTCCACAACAAAAGTAAGAAATAACTGTTTGAGGAATGAAAATGTAGCAAGTGAAATAGCTAGTTAGATGAGACTCAGTTTAGGTCCGTCAAATATAAATTATACAACTGTAGATTGTAAAATCAAATTGACTTATTTCACAATACCTGATTTCAGTGGCTTCACACTAAGGATGCATTTACTGACAGGGCATTCTGTATTCAAGAACACTGAGAAAACCTTTTACGTTTGTCGCATGCCTGGCCATAAGCCAGCTCTGACCTTGTCTTACATTAACTCATCAGAAATCCACAAAACAGCAAAACACAACTGTTGGTGTAGAATCTCACAGAGGAGTTGAGCTCTATCAAAAAGCCAAATTTAGACCATGTGTTCCCTGCATGACATGAATTTGGCAATTACCTTTCTTGCTGCTTTGGGTGAGATTCTGGTATAGATTATATGTTTTTCTGGGTGTTATTTTAGTCATCTCCCCTTTGTGACGGTAAATCTTTTTTTTTTCTTTTCTTTTATTTTTGATTGCATTAAGCTACACTGTAAATGACCTCCCCACCTTTCTTGACTACTGTAAGCACTGAGCACTTGCAAGTAGGTACCCAGAGCTCTTCAGCCCTTTAAATGTATTTTATAATCAACCTTAAGCCATGACACTTGCAGATATTTTTTAAACCTTTTCAGAGCTTCAGCACCAACTTCTGAAGGCACTGGGTCTGAAATAAGAGCTTTTCCTTCCTGACTCATCTCCTTGTGTTCTGCCCACTGGGTACCCTAGAAGGGGTGTAATGGCCATGTGTGCCTGAAGGTGATGAAACCTACCGTAACGGCTTTCAAATAATGATTAAACTGTTCAAACCACCAGAAGATAAAACTGACTCTTGAGAAGGGACAATTACAGACCCACAAGCAGCTGAAGCGAAACCAAAAGGGAATAGACAAAGTGACTTGCAAAAAAAAATGTTTTTTTCCTCTGCAAATACCCATTTCCCCACTCAGTTTGCTCATCTTCCTGTCCCCCTGTTCAAGGGCCTCTGCTTGCCACAGAAGCTGATACTTGAGTTTCTCCTCCAAAGGAGCACAGGAGAGGTCCCCTAAAAGCTCTTCCTGAGGAGCACAATAGCAGGCTACATGAAGCCAGGTGCTTCCTTCATTATCTGATGGGTGCTAGGGGATTTAGAAAAGTGGAGGCAGAGGAGAAAACAATGTTATATCTCTGAAAGAATTCACTCTGTGTCTTCTCCTGTGCATCCAGTGCCTCGGCCATATTATGCATGTTTAGCTGTTGTATTGGCCCACAATGACATGATAAAAAAAGTTATAAAATGGTATCTGCTTACAATCTGGGGACACAACCAACTTGTAGAGAAAACAGTGCGTTTCCTGTAGATGTCAAGTCTATTCCCACCGGCAGAGTGCTGTGTAGCTGCTGTAGCTGCTGATCTCCAGAGCTTTCAGGCACCATAGTGCACTGCCAGCCTACCAGGGGAAGAGATGATACAAAGGAATAGATTGATTTTGAGCAAAGGATCATAGGTGGTTGCGGCGCTTGGTACTGAAGTCCTTCAGGGATTAGAAGTTTTTGGAGAGCGACAAGTTCAACTGAACCGTGAGGGTAAGAGTGAGTGCAGTGGTGGAGAGAATGAGACCATGGATCTTTGAGGGACTGTGGAGAAGTTTGGGTGGAGCTGTGATGCCCCTTCTTACAGACAATGAGAGATGTATCACTTTCACACTCACAAGGGAGGAATCTGAAAAGAAGTTTTTCACATGCATATGCAAACGTATACTTGTCATAAGTGCCATATCATCTCAGGAACAACCCCAAACACAGAGAAGACCTGAACTGAAAGCAAGAATTCTTGCAAATCTATTTTTTCCCTCCCTTTATGTGGCTCTGGGGACCAGATCCTGGTTCATGGCTTCCCAGTACTTTGAGGGCATTACCTGGCTTCAAGACCATCTTGAAATGCTGTTGGCCCCCTTAGGACTGTGGAAAACAGAGAACACAAATAATAGAAGCCACACTATCCACAGCCCTGTTGCCTCTCCTGTCCCAAAGAACTTAAAAGATCATGGCACAGGATGGCCTCGTGGCCATTTCAGTTTTTGAGTCTCTTGTGTGCTGCTGGCCTTGTGCAAAAAAGCTGTGCTGAGACAGATTATACTGTAATTATATAATATCATCGCAAGAATACCTGTGTAACTATACAAATATGCCAGGTTAAAACACAAGATTACATTAAGAACTAAATACTGGAAATAAAGAAAAAGTGAGCATATCCCAGATTAGCACACTGGTATCAGGATCTTATATCGTGCCTTTGCTTAATGTTGTAAATTAAACAGAAAATGTAGTTTAATTTTGTGTATGCTTGTAAATAAACAATATGTTGTAGATTTCATCACGCTCATTTTCTGGAAAATTACTCCACTTATTGTTCTAATTTTTTATTTTTTTATTTTTGTCACGAGAGCTTATGATACCAAATCCTCTGTTTATCTGAGAGATTTTTTTCTGAATGTTAAAAAAAAATACTTATTGTGTAGTCTAACATCCACATCTCTGATTCTGTGAGCATCCTTTTTGTTTTCTGCACACAACACGGTTGTAACAAAGACATTTATGCTTTTGGAATCTGAAGCATGAAGTCATTCTAAATCTGTGCCCACAGGTAACAATTACTTCACTCATTAATAGATCTCCCTAGTCTCTCATAAAACAACTTTGAAAAGGCCTCTTGGGACAGAGTTGGGAAGTGCGTTTTATGATCATTAATATGGTACTACCTTGGAAATACCTAGTTTAGCTGGTTTTGCCCCAAAGCTAAATTATTTGTGCAAACCCAACAGGTTGTGATGACAGGGAGTGGACTGACGCCAGCCCCAATGGGCCCTCTCCATGCAGCGGAGGGCTGAATCGCATTTTATTCTTTGGCATCATCAAGTCATTGCTAAGAGGAAGGGACACAGCAAGGCTAGAAATGAATAATTTATGTAGGGCATCCAACAGGATATGAGAAATAAAAGATCAAAATGTAAAACCTCGTGGCAATTTGGTGTGTGCATGTACTCAGGAAATTTGCAAATTATCGTTCTAGCTAAAAACAATCATTAAGATAATTTATTAATAACAGTTCGGCATATTCAAGGCTGGCAGTCAGATGTAGCAGGAACACAAGGAGTCAGGTCTTCACTGAGGTACGTACAGCTTGGCTTACTTTAACGAGTGATGAATTTTGGTCTCTGGATCTGTCCTACTACAGTTAAGTACTCTTTCCGTTAATAATTGATAAATTTGTATAAAGATCTTTGGATTGCTAAAGACAATGCTGCAGAATGAAAAATGCCCTGTGGGTAGATCTAAGTGATTAACCAAACTATAAGACCACTTCATACACAGTGTTTGGATTATAAAAAATGCAGGAGTGTTGATCATTCTGCAATGGGTTATGATAAAAGCATTAAATGCAAATATCTAAGGTCTGTAAAACAGGAGCCTGTCCTTTGGAACCCATGGGTACCAAAGTTTACAATGAGCCAGTTCAAACTTACCATTCTTCCCTATGAAAAATCCAACATGGATATCCTCAAAATGTTGCTAAAAGGGTGTTTCTTACACAACCTAGGGTGCTGTGGAAAGTCAACTCTCTTTTCAAAGCAGAGAGAAGAAAAATACTGGTTGCTCTGGCTGGGTTTTCCTCAAGGTGCTCAGAGTTTTGCTGGGTCTTGGGCATGAAAATTCCTGAGGAAACATATGTCATCAAGGAATGTGAGGGAAAATTCAAGATAAAGAAGGTAGCTGTCTGCTCCTGAGGACAAGAAGGGATGGCTTGCCTCAAAGTGTTTGCACCATGTGTCAAAGTTGTATACCTCACGTACTGTGCTTACTTGGGGCATAAAAAAGATCTGTCACCGTGTTATATCATCCCTCAGAGATGCCACTCAGGCTGTTTTTTAGGAAAACAAACTTCATTTCAGACACCTCAATCAATTTCGCTGTTGTGGCTTTTCCCCTTCAGGCCAAAGCATCCCAATTTCAGTGCTAATTATTCCTATTACAAAAGTCCCTCAGGTCCTGCTCAGACTGCTGTATTTGGGGGTGTGCTAGAGCAGAACTGGGAACACTCCCAGTATAAAAGAATTTACAATTAATTTAAGGCAGGATGCAACAAGTGGGTATGCAAGACAATAATTAAGGTGAGAGGATTGGAAAGGAAACCAGTAATAGCAACATGTGGTCACACTGATTAGCTCCACACAGCCTGGGGGGGTTAGAGTCAGCTGCAGGTTTTTTTTTTTAATGCTCAGATATAAACAAGTAAAATACAATAAAATATATACAATCATGATTTAGAGTTTATACTGTCACTTTCTTTAAAACAATTTGGAAGGTGTGGCTTGCAAAGCTCATCTCAATTGTATCTACCAAAATGTCAGGTGAATTCCCCTCTTGGGAAGACAGGAAAGCTCAAAGGACTCTGGTGCCATCTGATAAACTGTCAGCAGGGCAGCGCAGTTCAGGTTAATAAAATACTTCTTTTTGACAGCTTTGTTAGATATTCTTCTCCCAGGGAGACTTGGGTAAAAGTCGGGACCCACAGAAATGCGGCTCAGAAGAACAGAAGTCTTAAAATCATTAAAGCTTAGTGAGGAGCATTAGTATAAATCACACTGTTGTGACCCCATGCAAAATTAAGTGTTTGATTTTCTCCTGCTAGTACTGGGGCCAAAACTTTTACTGACTTGCATGGTGTAGGACCAAGATCTCTGTCTGCTCAAGCAATGTCACACAAATATCCTTCCTCAGTGGTAATTCAAGTCGTCAGGCAAGGAATAGACCTTTGGCCAATGTAAACTAGCATGGAGCTAGGAGAGTTGAGACCATCTGTAGATTTGCCAAGAGAGAAATTTGTTTATTGATTTCATGGGAATTGGGATGGACAATACCACAGAAAGAGAAAATGAAGGGTGGTGAAGGCACGTGTTTGCAATATCCCAGCTGCAGGGGAAATGACACATAATTTTTTTCATTTTCAGAGAGAAGGTGTCATCCTGCGGTCATCATGATAGGTTATTTGAATGTGAGATGGAAGAGTGAAACAAGCCCTGAGACAACATGGCCACATGGAACCTACTAAAACTAAGAAAAGTGATCTGCAAGAAACTGGAAGATGAAAACCCTATTTATGACTGCCATCCACTATAATTTAATGTAGCAAATAGCAAATACTCAGTCTGAATATAGGAGAGTAGAAACAGTGCAGGTATTAATATATCTGGTCTTCCCACAGATTGGCAAGCAGCCTAAATCCACTGCTACCTGAAATTATGCCAACCTGTTCAGCAATCTGAATTTAAAACTAATCTCTTATTTACAATCAAAGCATCTACAAAGCTGGAGCTTGTAATGGATTTTATTATACTGCATTAAAGATTGTCATTGAAATTTGCATTTCCAATGGCCAATTAGTATATTTATTTATTAGAATTTAGCCATGCTATTTCTAGTAAATGAAATGTAGTGCATAAGAACATAAATAGGATTATTAGTTACATTCCTCTCTTTCCTCTTTTATGGGCTTCATTATTTTTGCACGAATGCCAGGGTTTTTTTTCTGTGAAAAATTAAGTTTGCATGAAAAATTGCCCACTTTCAAAAGCTGTGATGACATTCAGTGTGATTGCAAGCTATACCACATTAAAAAAGACGTTTCTCTGAGAGCAGTGGTTAAAACCCAGACGCCTACGTTTATTTACATTTGCAACGCTTGTGCCATGTGTATAGTGATACAGTGAACTGCTAACTTCTGGAATGAAAATAACTTGTGTCTGTGTTAAAAGTCACAGGAAATTGTAGCACTGATTAATAAGTAAAGAATACGTAATTAGAAAAAAGTTGCTCCTTGTAAAACTGCTGTGTGTGTTTAAATTCTCATTCATTTTTGCAAGAATGAGCAGATTAAAATAAATAGATGGATCACGTAATGAAATTTGCTCTCCCCTTTAACCTGAGCGTTCAGGTTTCAGGATAACATTGTTCCTTAACAATTCATTTAAAACAGGAGACAGAATATTTCAATTATTACCTGGTTTATTAAGCTTCCAAATATGAAGAAAAAATTTTGTGTTCTGTTTTCCCTCAAAATTACAGTTAATTTGAATTGAATGAGAGCCTCAGTGACTAGAGAGTAGAAGTTTTTAATTAAAGCTTTGGAAAGTATTTCTTCATATTTTCATTGGTGACAATTCTGCAAACAACAAAAATTGGAGCAACAAATTAAAGGGATGAGGATCATGGCATCCCACTCCAGACTGGAAAATTCTTGAAGTTCAGGACTTCTGTTTCAGCTTCCAGTGTCTCTTGCCTCTTGCAGCATCTCCTTCCCTGGAGCTTTAGAAATGAAGCATTTGGCATGCTTTTCAAACATGAACAAAACATACTAATATGTAGAGATGAGACTAACTAGATCTTTTTCTCAGGTGGTTGTACTAAGGTCAATCTTTTAATCTCTAAAAACCAGAAAAAAAACCCCTGTGTTATTACGGAAGCTCTGTGAGCCTTGATGCTGATCTGAAGTCCTTCTCTTAATACAGCCTTCAAAACATGTGGAACTATTCCAGGAAAAGTTCTACATCTGACAAAAGCTTTTTTGAACTTTTGGTGTTTTGTCATTCCTTAGGCATATCGAAGCTAGGGAAATACTATTTACGTAAATTGGTTTGTGATATATTCATAAAGAACTATTTTAACTAGAAATAGTTAAGCTGGCTGTAAAAAGAAAGTAGAAACTGATACACTTCTGTGTACTTATAATTGGAGATGGTTGAGATTGCTTTTTGGCAGAGAGAAAGTGAAGGTTTGATAGGATGGATGGCAGTTTTAAACAGAGATCTCCTTTTACATCTATTTTATAATGACAGTATATTTCCACTGCCACTAAACTGAAAAATAACTTCACACAAGCCTACAGCTGTAAACGGCATCAAGAATATAACACACCCTCTGCAAATCAGGGTCCTCTTCCCTTTTTACTGTAATCAGGTCACCTTTGCTGAGTAATTCAAATAGTTTGTTTTTTCTCCACAGCGGCCAGAGCAGCACTGCCACTTCTTATCTAATCACTCTCTTTGCTCACTTCAAGAAGTATTAGAGAAAATGACATTTGACCACTAAGAAGTGCTCCTCTGCTTTGCTCTATATATCACTATGAACGAAAAAATGATGGACAGCTCTTATTTATGTTTAAAACCAACTTGCAAGTATAAGCTGAACTCATTTAGTCATGAAAACAACCAGAAAGAAAACAATTCAGCAAATTTATGCTCGTATTTCAAGACGGTGTTCAAATGGATCATCATGAAATAAATTTTTGGAGTTCAAAGCAATAAGCAAGTACTTTGCTCCTGATAATGATTACTCACATGTTTGCCAATCGTTTTGCTGCATGGATCTGAAAACAGACGTGACTCTACTGGTAAAGCTCTGATAAAATCATCTTGGATGCTTTTCATGTTGGCTGCCAGAGCTTCCAAGTGACTGCTGTCATGTTTCCAGTGGTCAATGTGAGCTGCTTTGGAGAAGTGTCCTATCAAGTAAATGAAGTTCCTGTCACTGAATGTGCACCATCTGTGTAACCCTTGATGCACTTTCCACTCTTCATGTAATTTCCTTGTAACTTCAAGTGCACTGACACGCCCTGAGCACTGCCAACTTGGTAAAAACGGTAGCAAAACAAAGAGCCTTCCAGCTCTTTGAAGTTATTGTTGAACATATAGGTGAGTTGGTGGCAGCAACGGTGATGGTAGACTTGTCTCACTGCAAGGTGGAAGCTTGTTTTCAACATCTCAATCTCTCTTCTGAAGGCAGTGAGAGTGGCGTTGTTTGAGGGAGGTATTAAATCAGGTTTCTTGTCTGACTTTCCTTTAAGTTTTGCCTGTTTTTCCTTGCAAGTACAAACAAGTCTTCTGTGACAAAGCAAAGTTTTCTGGCTTCACCAATATGGTAACTCGAACGAGAAGACGCTTTAAAGATTACAGCATTCACTTAAGTGGCTGTCAAATAGATACTTTCCTTTTTCATTGCCAGCTCACAGAGTTAATGCTCTTTTCTCTTTGAAACGATTCAAGCTAGTAAAGATGATCATCAGATTATAGGAAGACTTTGTAACACGAGGCACAAAATCATTAGCAACTTAATCTGCTTTAATTTCACCTGAACTTGCGCTATACCTACCCTGTCCCTTTTCCAGGTCTGCTACAGGTTTGCTTTTAGGTTCCTTCTGGGAGAACAAATCACAGAGATATCACCTGCCTCTCTGTGTTCGGTACGTGTTGGTAATTTATTGTTGTCGAATGACAGGAAAGCATTTAGTCTCCTTGCTGTTGTGTTTGAGCTCAGGCTTCACACTCGCCCTCCAAAGTTACAGACCCACTGCCACACCTGAAGCAGCAGCCAGTCTGGAAGAGGAAATGTGTGACTGGTGGAAAACTGGTAATACTATTGCAAAATATTATTACACAATGGCCAATACAGCACCAGTACAGAGGGAGTATCTTGCTCTTCCCCATGCCACATTGGTGAAAACCTGAAAACAGTGCAAACGCCTGGAATTAAACAAATTTAAGTGTTATAAGTACCCAGATGTTCTGTATGCATCTGAGCCTGGAGAGGAGAGGACAGCAAGAGAAGCAGGACGCTGCCAATGCACTCACATCTGGCTTCCCCACCCAGCTAAGAACTTGATGTAGCTTTTGGAAATGTTTGGAAATTTTCAGGCAAAGACTTCTGAGTAGCTTAGGAGCTTGCCAGTGCCATAGGATTTCTCTAGATATGGAATCTTTTGGTCCCTTCCACACTGAGCTGTCTCCATTCTCAACCCCCTCAGCAGTAGTTCCTTTGGGACTATGGATGAAAAGCCACGGAGCACAAATTTTTGTTGCTTATGTGGAATCACTGTGGAAGATCCCTTCGGCTCTAATTGTGAGGTTTTCCTGATTAGCACGGCTGAAGGAGTTTGTGGTGTGAAGAATGAAAAAATGGTTGAGGACATCTCTCCTTGCACTGACCCACCAATCCCCCTCATGCTTCCCTCTCTAGACCATGCTCCTTTCCTCACTGCATTTTCCTGACAGCTTGTTCATTAGCAGGGAGATGTTGGAAACCTCGTTTTGGATTTTCCTGGTGGGGAGTGAAGGAATACTTAGGTGCATCCTGTATGGCTACTTCCCATAGTGCATTCACACCATATTAAATCTTCTTCTGGGCTTTCTGTGGGCAAGGCACTCATACAGAGATTTCGTTTCCATTGACTGGTCTTAGAGTATCATGGGCAGAGCAGAGAGAGGACACTGACTGGCTTTAGCTACTTTACAATTTATCCTGTCCCTCGCCTGGAACCACCTGCCTGCTCCTGGACACGTTATCCTTTCTTACCTTCAGAGCTTTGCCTCATACATTTCTGGTCAGGGTAGTATCAATTTAGAAAGAAGCTAAGGTTTTATATATTTAAGGAGATTTGGGTAAGAGGGTGCATTAGTGAGGGAGAAAGGTGCTTTAGGGCTTGGGGAGAGGAGAATTGAAAAACATTGGATTTGGAGCCAGGAGAAGTTTGGGTATCTCAGTGCTGGGTCCTCTCTAGCTCAAAGGAGGCTGCGGATGTGAGGGACTCAGAGTCAGTAGAGGTTATGTTTGCCTCTGACATCCTTCCCTTTTGGGTATTTTTAATGCAGACTCCAGGTCCAGAACACACACACACACACGGAGCCGTGCAGACACAACTGCTCTTCATTTTCTTTGCTGCTGTCAGGAATATGGTTCTATTCCTAATTACTTCTTGGCCAACTTGTAACATTGTTCTCATCCCTAAAGATACAGCAAAGTTTCCCCTTATTTCAGTCCATCTGTCAAGGAACATTTGCATCCATTTAACACCCTGGTGTATCCGATTTGGACAGGAATGTTGGCCCAAAGGTGGGAGAGATTTAGTTTTTCCAGGAACTATCTCACTATAGTTCATGTTAGCAAGATCCCATAAGAGCTTTTTTAAGTGGCAGTTATTTACCCAACAGTAATTTCATAAAATTCAAAAGAACTGTATTAAAACCAGATAATTTTCCAGTTCAGGGTAGGTCCTTCAGATGAAGTTGTCAATTGTACTGTAGACAGATGCCAGCTGAAAACTAAAGGAAGCAGACATGATTCTCAAATTCTTCTATACCTCCCTTCGGGCAGTTATGCACATTCCTTGTGGAAACTGCTCTGTCGTGAAAAGGAGGGAGAAAAGCTACTTATTTTTTCAACATCATTTAAAAAATACTATGGATACCATTTTATACTCCTATATAAAGCAAAATCATGCAGAGTACTTACATGGAATATTAAGACAAAACTTCTAGTACGGTGGATTTTGAAGTCTAAGCTGAAGTTTGTTGAGTCCATGAACTTTTTTATATCCCACACCAGATATTATTGACGTATAACTGCAAATCTGAAGAGGCTAAGTATCACAGGCATAACTTCATTATCTTTCCTTTTTTTGTCTAGTTTCTGTTATGTGTTTGTTAAAGAGAGCACATTTGTCTCTCAACAAATTTTAGGTGGTATAGGCATTTTCAGAGTTATAAACAATGATTTTACATGAACATATGCTTCCTCAAGTAGAGCTAAAACCCCCTGGAGTTTCTTTATAGCATAGAGATCATAATCTGAAATATTATATACAAAGAACAACCATCTATCTTCTTTTTAAGCAAGTGTAACTTCAGAGGTTGGGACCCTCATTTTTAACATCTGTAATTCTAAACAATAGGTGTGAACTACAACAGTCAAATTTAAAATTTTTGGTCAGTTATTTAAAATGTAACAAAAACTATTTCTACCTCCTTATTTCCCCTTATGCCAAGAATGAGGTTTAAACTACACCTTTTATTCAAACACAACGGAAATGTGGAGATGTTTGTTCTTGATTGGGATCTATACCTTGAGCCACCTCTGCTAATATTTATATAAAATATCATTGTAGAAGTTTTGAAATCTTTTTATTCTTGTTAACACTGTGGTTATGTCTGCAAACCAAATAAAAATCATGTTAGACCTTATTCAAAGACAGAGGAGCAGAGAGTTCAGCTCCAAATAATTTACAAATAAATTAAGTTCAAGGTAGAGTCAAGTAAAGTAGGTTCTCTGTATTAGCATTTACAAATAATTTTATGCAATTATCCTCACCAAGTTTCTATAGTTTATAAAAATTTGCTGTTTTATCAGTTGCATCTATACAAACTGCTGATTTATTCCATTCCAAAGCAGGTTATTTACCAGTATTTCCTGATATGAGGTGAGCTTTAATAGTTCATAAATCTCCAACTTTCCTGGCTTTTTATGAAGAGCAGACTTCACATAGTGACTTTCTAGACTTTATACATGATTGCTGCATTTTCAAAGCCTTGTTGATTTGTAGGGGATCTTCATTGTCACATTCTTCCAATCATAGAACTCCAGTTAATTAATTGTGTCAGCACAGAGAATAGTTCTTCCAGCTGAATTAGAAAATGAAGACAATTGAGTGAACAGCTTGTTGCTGAGGATTCTACTAAAAATCTTGTTGGAGATCATATTCAGACTCTTGGTAAACTAGATCTCACTTTTTTGGTATCTAATCCTTCTTTTTAAGCCAAGTTTTGGGTCAGCAATTTATGCAAGTTAAGCATTTCTATCAAGGTTTGTTTCTTTCTGTTATTTAATATAAAATCAAAACTATCAGGTGCTTTGAAAAGCAGTATTTATGCTGTTCATGAATTGCCTCCACTAAACAGAGGAAGATACACCGTTCAATTGGCTAACACACATAAAATCCTCTGGACTATCAGATCGGCTTCAGGTTTTACAATTTGATGCATGTACATTAATGCGCATAATTCTTCATTTTGTTCTTTTTTGGATGCTAATGACACGCGCTTGTTACAATTTTCATTACATTACCTAGGATGTGTAATCCAGCAGTTTCCATAGCAAGAGTTTTTCAGTCCTATCACACTTGCTAGTTTCTTTGCATTGTCTAACTTCCCTTTGCTGTCCACAGTTTAAATTATCTTTTTTTTCTTTTTTTTTTTTTTTTTTCAAATTATGTCTAGAAATTAGCATATCCTACTGGTTTTTAATGGCCAGCCACTTCTTTGAGATATCACTTTGACCTCCTCTTGACAAGCTTGGCACTATAAGTAACACAATACTCACAGGATTGGAACTTCCTATGGCAGCCATAGCTAAGCTCATGACTGTTTCGGACCTCCTCAGCCTAGCAGAATGGTATTAAGGAAAACTAGTATTTTGACCAGTCAGCTGTGCAAGAAAAACTCTGCAACTCTGACCAAAATTATGAACATTTGTAAAATGTGAGGTTTAAAGTATTTCTTTCTCAATGATTTCACTGTGTATTACTCTTATTGTAGTCACACAGATACATGTGAACATGCAACACATACATCTAACAATTGCCTAATCAGGCATTTGTTATTAATTATTTCATTTTTACACCTGCAATAGGTTGGAGTGAGGAAGCCATGAATGAAAGGTTCTAAGATTCCTATATATAACTTTTACAAAAGAATTTTTAATGAATCCCTTGCATAAATTTTAGGCAACAGTGTACACTGGTGCCACATCTGTTGGCAGGTTAATCTACAATATCCTGAAGAATCTGGGAAAAGAAAAAATCTCTAAGGCATATGAGCCCCAAATTATAAAATAATTTTGCTTCAGATGTAAAAGCCAGATTAACTCATGGCAGATGGCTTGTAAATGTATTAAATGGACAGAGGCATAGTGAATGTCCTTCAAGATGAATTTCTTGTCATCTTTTCTTGTGAAAAGAGGTTTATCCCATCCCTTCAAAATCTGTAGGGTATCCTATTTTTTTCGTCTCAAAAATATATTTGGTTTTCTTTGAAGATGAATAAAACTGAGATGCTATTATATTCAGTTCCTACTTTGCAGCATCCAGAAACTCCTTTGCTATTAATATGCCAGAGAAACAGATTTCTTTGATTTTTTTTTCAGTTTAGAAGATCAAAAGCTGTCAGAAATTGTTTCAAAAGAAAAATAAATCTTTGAGAAGTTGGTTTTGAAATAATGAGTCTCCAGCATGTTGCATATACGGTACTTAGAACTGCTTAATGGAAGATGCTGCTATAATTGTGGGGTTTGCCTTTTTACCAGTATCACTCACCTAGAAGACATTTCAATATTCCTTTTGCTTTTTCTGAAAGTAATTATTTGAAAATTGGATATTAATTGCATTCTTTTTTGTAACTTCTTGCAAATACTTAATCGGGCAAAAGAAAAAAGCAGCACATGTTTAGATTAAGAACAAAAACTCTTAAAAACAATTTGGAACCCTGCAACGGGCTTTTGTCTTCATGTAAAAGCTTTTTTTTTTTTTTTTTTTTTTTCATTAATATTTTTGTATTGGGGGAAACCGATCATTATGCAGACGTGAAATAGCACTTTGTTGTTGCTTTATTTGCTGTGGAAGCATCGTGGCCTGCCTTGCATGGTTTGTGGACAACAGTCTTTGTACTAACCACCCATCAGATAGGATTGCGAGAGCTCTGATGTGTGCTCAAAGGCCTTGCTGTGTCAGAGAATCCTATCGACGTTAAAACCTGGAAGCCTTGGTTCGTATTAACATCATCAAGAAACCAAGCCCGATTTGGTTTGTATCAATAACATCAAGAAACACGGTGTGAAGATATCTGTCCTGTAAGGGCTGAAAGAGCAAGCAGTAAAAAAGGAGCTGAAACAAGACGATTAAATATTGATAAACACTTGAGCCATTTGGAAATAGCCTTGAATGTGTACAGCCTAGCCTGCAGCTAAAGATTAAGATGTCATTGAGGCTTTCAACTTTTTCATCAGTAAAGCTCTAAATCAATTCTAAACCTACAACCCATCTCTATTATTCTACATTTACAACAGCCTACTGGGAACTATATACACCAATTCATCACCGAGAAACTGTCTAATGATTGCACTGGCAAATAAATAAGTCAAACATGCTTTTTTGGAAGGGGAGTGAATATACTTTTACTTCCAAATTAAAATATTTAGTGCTTTACAAAGCAGTTGCTATTTAGACTGCCAATAATGTTTAACATGAATTTACTCACCACTGCCTATCCTCATACTGTATAATTTATAACACTAAGCCCTTTCAATACTCCAAAATGCCAGATAAACTTTTCTCATTTGCTCTTAATTTGGTCACGCAGGATAATACCAACATCTGAAGGCTCTTTAAACTGCTTTTTAAAATGCATTCCTGAAAGCACCACCAATGCCACCTCTGCTCCTTGTCATCTTCCATAATTATTTCCAATCCAAAGCGGTCCTTAATGCGCTTATTAATCTGGCATTCTCCTCAGTGTGAAGCACATTCAGCTCTATTAATTTTTAAAAACCCTTTTTTATGGGGGACTGCAGATGCTTGGCTATTACTGAAAAGCTATTAGAAGTTAACACCTTTCTCTCCCCAGGGACTGGCATCATCCTATGCTTCCAAATGCCACCCTATTTTACATTATCAGCTGCTAAGACTAAGTATTAGCTAATGGCAGAGTTCTGTATAGTGTATAGATACATATACTCTCTCAATCTCTACAGCATATAGGGTTTTATTTATCTGCCTTTGAACAATGAAGCTTTTCATTCCTGCCATCCATTAGAAGAAAACTCACAGGTAAACAACCACTAATCTTATTCCCAGGGGCTGAGACTATTTTTGCCTTTTCTTGACTTGAATATTACAATCAGGCCAATATTTAGAAGACAAAACGTGAAAGAAACAAAGCCATCATCCATCAAATCACAATCTGGCTTGCTTTGTGGGGAGTTCTTTCAGCATGTCTTTGTCTTTGTGAAACACAAACCTTCCTTGAAGGCCTGGGAGCTAAAAACACTGAAAAAATCTTATAGAATGTGTTTTCTGAGTTGGTAGCAAATATTAGAATTGACAGGGTTTTTCATTTTCTGAAAGAGCCTGAAGTCCCAGGCATCTGTCTCAGAATCTGGTTGCTGTTGTGAAAACAGGACAAGAGTTCAGTCTCAAGTTCCTGGTTACCAGGAGTTTTTAAGAAGCAAACCACTGAGTTACGATGGAGAGGTGTGTAAATCCACACCTGTATTCTGTAATTGCAGCCTTTGCAGTGAAATTCACCCTGCTGTTAATTCCCACTCAGAGTCTCAGCTTTTAAGTGAGTAAAGCATATGGAGTCGAAACCAGTCCAATATTGGTTCTTCTGACCATTTTGAGCTGTGATGACAAGCTAACATAGTGTGGCTGGATTGTGTGTACTAAACTGAATGTGCTATCAAACAAAATAGTGCAGAGATTATGACACTTTTATTAGCAAATATTCTGTATTAAATTTTGTAAAAATCTATATTAAAAATTCTCCAAACCCGTGGAACAAGTGCTTCTAGAAAACTTCAGAATGTTTGTCAGCAACCTGTTACGGATTACGGAGATACAAGAACCAGAGCATGAACCTGGATATTTGTATATCAATTAATAGGATTTCCTGTCTCAAAGTCAGGTCATAGTAAAGGCTGGAGGGGTGGGAGCGAGGGTCTTTCCAAAATTCTGGCAAGTCTTGTAAAGAGAGTTACTTTACAGCCACAATTCTGATAAGATTTGAGCTTCAGCTTTATCTATTATCATTTTTACTTCAGTTAACCTGAAGGACTCAGTGAAGACTGAGCAGCTCATAACTGCTGCAGACAAAGGAAAAAGAGTTCTTTTCAGGAAAACTTTGTACTTTCTCTTCATATAAATATGTATAATACATAGAGAACTGACCAGTATAAGATGTTGTTTAATATATAGTCTGAATGTGAGGCTGTCCAGCAGTGAAAACTTGCTGTGGCCCTTGCAAAATGAGAGCTGACAGTAGATGTATAACCATACTATGGGGAAAGAATTCCCAATGGTCTTTTATTAATATTAATGCTATCTTTACTAATGTCTTGAGAAATGCAGAGATTACATCAGCTTCACGCATAAACCAGGAAAAACCTTAACTCCTAGAAGGGGCTGCCTCAGAACGATGTCCAAAATTGGGTACAGATGGAGATTTGCCTGGAGTGGCAGGATGGAGGGCAGAAGGATGCACAGCATGGTGCTTGGGGTCCCCAGCCACTGCAGACGGGGAATGCAACAAATGCCTCAGCATCCAAGTGGACTTGTTCCTGCCATTTTCCATCTTGACAGCTTTTTGGTTGGACTCTGTCATAGCTGGACACAGTGGAAAAGCAGCTCAGGAGCACCTTCCCTTTCTGCTGCCTGAAGGAGAACATCACCAGAGTGCAGAATGGAGCTCCAAGTCTGTAGGACAGCCATTTGGACACTCCTGGTGAGAACCAAAACAACTTTAAAGGGTAGACCCATCTTGCTAGGAATCACAATGGCCCTTCTTTAAAAGACTGCCAAGAAATCCTAATGTATCCTGCTTCAGCATTTGCTGTGGTGTGTGCCTTGACTTTCGATTACTTTCACCTTTTCCTTTGTTACTTTGTAAGACATTCATGCAAAATCCAAGTTGCCAGTTTCTGTCCTTCCAGATTTATGGAAGCACGTCACTGTGTTCAAATAACAATGCTGGAAAATAAAGTGGAAACAATGACACCAGAGAAAATTATGATTGAATTATGCTTTAAAACACACAATGACAAAGCTGGGACACTCTGACCTGAGCTAGCGTCAGCCTAAAGAAAAAGCCTTGAGGGATGGTGGCTGCTTTAACTGAGAGTTTGCTGGCAGTTTTTTTATTTCCCTGACAAAAGTAAGCCTGATGCTGAGCACCCAAATCATCTCAGCCAGGTCTGTGCTAGAAATACGGAATGGAGACAATGATGCTACTTCAATTTTTCAACCAGAATAAAGCCATAAATTTTTTATTTTTTTTTTAAAAGGTCTTTCAGAAAAAAAAAAAAGAAAAAAAAAGATGTTAGAAAATTTGAGTTGGGTTCAAGCTTCAGCTCCACCTTAAATGTGTATTCTCTTTCACTGTGCAACACTATTAATGTTTCAAAGACTGGAAAGCTCTTGGGAAGATTAGTGAGAGATGTGATTATTTGGTCCTCTTAAATGCATATTATATGCTCAATAGACCTGAACTGCTCCCATAGTGTCACTTCAGCCCTTCCCACAACTGCCTTATTAGTGCACAAGCTTTTCTATTAATGAAATGGTTTTCCTTGATTATTTTGTTGAACCATATCCAATTCTAGAAATCAGGAACTGTATATAAAGAGTTGCGATCCCACTACATGGCAACTCTGCTTGGCCTGTCCTATTGCCATTTCTAACTGGCTGTGCAAGTCCAGAAGAAAGAACAGACTGAACCTGTGGTCCAGCCCAGGGCAACCAGCTCAAGGAGAACATTTGAGAGTTGGGCTAGGCCTGGTGAGATTTGGAGGTCTCCCAGCAAGTCTTTGGCTATTGCTCAGGCTCCAGGTGCTCAGACTGTGTGTGGGATGAGCTGTGTACAGCCGTGGCAGTGGGCTGTGCATGCTCATCTCCCCCTTGGCCCAACCCTTCCCATGTCCGTGGGGGCTTGAACACTTTGTGCTGTTCTTTTCTGAAAAGACTTTAGGCCAAACCAACGACGAAGTAGAGGATTCTTTGCAAAAATAACATAACGCAAGCTATTGGGAACAAACTTTTAGCAGGGATTGATGCAACAGGGCAAGGGGTAATAGCTTCAAGCTAAAAGAGAGAAGATTCAGACTAGATACAAAGAATAAATTTTTTATGATGAAGGCGGTGAAACCCTGGTCCAGGTTGCCCAGAGTGGTGGTCGATGCCCCACCCCTGCAAACATTCAAGGTCAAGTTGCGTGGGGCCCTGAGCAACCTGATGTAGTTGAAGATGTCCCTGCTCATCTCAGGGGTACTAGGTGTCCTTTAAAGATCCCTTCCAACCCAGACTATTCTACAATTCTATGATTTCCTCTCCCTGCAGAGCAGCCTGGAAGGAAACGCATGTTGGAAACATTCCAGGGACCCTGTTCCCAAAGGAATAGTAAAGATGTTCAAGGTTTTACTTGAAAAAACTCATTAACTCCAACAAATTTGGGATGGTTTTGTGCTGATTAAATTATTTGCCCAGTCCTATTGAACACTGAATAAATGTAGTCATTCAAATGTTGGATAGTTAGTAAAGGCACTTTTTCCTCTCTAAAGGTGTAATTCTTTTGCATAAGATTTAGACAGCAGATATTGACAGAAGAATAGATAATAGATAATTGATGTCAAAGGCTGAATAAGAAAGTTGTCGATCAGCCAGAGTATAAGTTATCTCTCTATGTAAAGTAATATAAAGTAATGATGATTTATTGCTTGAAAAAGTTGCTAGATTGAAAAAATTCCTTGGATTTGCTGGTGAATGCAGATTGATTTTTCTAAAGAACTCTACCCAAACCTATTTCTCTTCCAAAAGAATACTGCTGTTTCTAATTATAAGCATTTTACAAAATTGCATTTCTAAAAAGTTATACCATCAGAACACCAAACATCACATTTTTAATACTCATGGAAAGAGGAATCTTTTCAGTTGTCTAATTTGATACAGTGAAGAGATAAGAGAAGATGTGATTTGGCTTTACAATATCCTTCAGGTGCACTGCATTACACAACCCATAGCAGCTTCGCCTATTAAACTCCACAGAAATACAATAAAATGATTTGTAAAAATAGCAATAGTCTCTGAGGTATGCTTCTCTGAGTAAAAGATTAGTGTTGGAGGGATAAAAAATTAGTATTGGAGGAAAGGGGAGATATTTAAGAGGTATTTCCTTAATATAAGGAGAGCATCCAGTTTAGAAGTGCTTCCCTCATGTTTCATTTAGACACCTCTCAAATTGGAAATCTGCTTTGAGTCCAGCAAATAATCTCCTGCTCTTTCCAAAGAGTCCCTTTGGAAATCCATCGCACACAAAGCAGCGGGGGTATAGGTTACACTTCACAGGGATCCATCTACGTAGAAAAGAAAGCTCAATATATTCCTCGACTTAGATTCTGGATGTTTTCCAGAGTCATAAAACTGGCATCCCATCATCTGTGCCTTTTCTCATTTTTTTCTGTTATCCTTATGAAAAAGACCTTCCCAGTGATGGTGACATCTCTCCATCCTGAACTCTATGAGATCTGGTCCTGACTAAAACACCTTTTTTGTGTTACTAGATTCTTACACTGTTTTCACAGACTGTATTTACAACTCCTAATATTGTTTAGTTTATGGTATCCTTGAATTTCATATATACATTCGAAGGTGCTTGAAAGAAAGCACAGCACCTAAAATAGCTTGCACCACTGCCCTAAAATATTAATCACTGGTGTAACTCCATAAGAGTTACATCAGGCATGAGTTTAACCCTACTTTTTGTTTTAAATCAAAAGAAATTGATTTCTTTAGCAAACACACCCTAAAACACAGGATCAAAGGCAGCTGAAGCACTATAAAACCTCTTATTTCTTTCCCCCTCCACCTTCCCCAAAAGCTACAGGGCAGCCTGTAAACTGGCTTTTTAAGCACACCAATTTCGAAGCAGCTGATTTTGCTAACAGCAGACCTCAGCTGTGAGCAGTGATGTCACTGGTTAACACTTCAGGAGCCACAAACTGCCCCGCTGCTTCAACTCACCTCTGTCTCCGGATCAAACAAAGTGCTGGTGGCTCTCCACGGAGGTTAATGAACTTTTAGGGGTGGTTTTGGCTCGCCATATATCTACAAGAAAGGTATTGCTTTCGATAAGATTGAGTTAAACTTGCCTTCATGTTACTGATTCTGCAGAGAAAAATAAACTAGAAGTAAGAATGTGTCCTGGAAACAGACGAACCTTCATGGCTAAATAATTCAGAGAGTACATCTTGATATCCTGATGTATTTTTGAGAAACAGGTCGTAAAACATTCCATTAGGAATTATTGTGTGGATAGAAATGAAGATTAGAGATTTTGGAAAAAAAATGAATTCAGATTGAACTTGTGATATTTAATGTTATACAATATCCCATGATTTCCAGGGAATATTGCTTTAAAGTTTCCACACATCATACACATCTTTACAGTTGAGAAATGTGTTTCCATGGTTAGGAATTGTGCTTTCATGGCTTTCTTGTTTTCAAATTTTCATTGGGAACTTTATTATAATAGAAACAAATAGAGACTTGGAAAGTGTAGACATTAACACTTTAATAGATACAGAAGATATGCAAACTTTTGAATCAATAGACATTAAAAAATTCAGAAGCTCAAGATGAGTAGTGCAACAGTGTAAAAACAAAATCAACAAGAGTCAAGAGTGTCCATATTTTGATGCTATGCAAATGTTCCCTCTTGTTTACAGCTCTGGGTTGTTTACAGACAGTTGGTGTCCTCTGCCAGGGATCAGAGCTGGCAGGTGCCTGATTTGAGAGCTGTGCAGCAGTGCTGGCACGATGCTGTCCCCAAACTGACAGCGTCTGCCCTTTCCTATCACCTCTGGCGAGTGAGACAGGGGAGACATGGTGGAGATAACCTGGTGTGCAGCTGCTGCACCACAGCTCTGATCTCCACCAGCCCATGCAAGACTCACCTCTCCCCATGGCCTGAGCACAGCCATATCTTGCCTGTGTCCCAAGTGTCAGGTAAGGGATCAGAACAGGACCTGCAGAAGCTGCTGTTTAAACATGCTTGAGGTTGCTACATGGGGAAGGAGCTGCAGTCTGCCATGGTGGGAACCCTGTTCTCTGTCTGTGCTTTTTGTGGAGGGAGAGCAAGAAAAAACCTGGTGCTGTTGTAAGCTGGACATTAGAAGCTCATTGAATTCTTCATTTTCCTTCCCCAAAGCTGTCTTGTTTGCTTTAAGTGGCTTTAGGTCTCTGCTGAGTTCTGTGTGGTTTGCTCCAAGGTGAGGACCTGGTGGGTCAGGCTTGTGTCCTGTTTCCTGCACAGCATCCCCTGTTACCATTCCTGTTTGTCAGGTGGAGGAAGGCAGGTGCAGGTCCCAGCTCTGAAGTCTTACCACTTGAGGTACAGAGGATCTAGGAGGTCACTAGTGAAGACTGATGGTCTTTGTTCACTTTTCTTTGCTTAAAAGACAAGATGTTTTCCTTCCTGAAGTGTGAGAAGCCCTCACCATAGCTGGCACTGCCACAGACTGTAGGCCTTCTCATTTTGCCCCTCCTAGTCAGTGCGTCTGTCTGTGCACTCCCTCAGGGCTTACTCACCAATGCCGAAGGGTGGGAGATTTACTTCAGGTTCTCAGTTGCCCACTCTCGCAGGGGCATATTATAAACTCCACGTTTCTCCTCTTTGAGAAGGCCTTCATTCTGAAGATGTGCCGTTGTTCTGTGAGCAGGTTCAGCACACACAATTTACCGTCAGTTAATTTAAAAAGGCAAAGAGAAGTCTAGCAAGACACTCGCAGTGTCATGCACCAAAACGGTGCTGCATTGTGTGATTCACAGGACCTTTGTTAGAATGAACAAAGTAGCTCTGCCCTGTTATGTTGGAGCCATAGTCAAGCCCTTTCCAGGATTTCAATTCCATTTTATATCCCCTGTGGTTGTACACAAATTCCACGGTTGAATAAACAGACTTTGGTGATGATTACTTGGAACCTTAGGGGTTACCCATGTTCTTAGCCTTTTCCCTAATTGGTGTTTACTCTCTTGATGCCTTTCCATGTGCATGCTATAAAATATTTCCCAGAAAGAGTTTTGCCTATAGCCAGGATGTTATGCTTTGCACTAGATGAAATTCCTTGACAGGAAGCTATGAACTGCACCTGTTGTAGCGCTGTGATAAAACACTGTGAAATAATATACCAGGAGCAGGGACACCAGGCTGGGAAATATTCTCCACTACCTGTCCTACATGCTCAGAGAGGGTTCTGCTCAAATTGCATTTGGATGATGCAAAGATTCTACATAAGATTTTCAGCCCTTGAGTCTGCACCACTGAAGGGGAGATCCTCCTGGGGAAGGGTTGGCTCGGATATATTGTGCAGTGGGGAAGAAGAGGCAGGCACAGAATTTAAACTTCATCATTTCTGTGCTGTGTCATGAATCTGAAGATGTGGATTATGGAGAACTCGGAACAACTACCGATTTAGTTCTACCTGAGATGAGTGAATGAGTCAGTTCCAAACAAGCACCTTCCCACATCTTATTTTCCACTCTGCAGTACAGACGCAAATCATGGCTTAGGTCCCTATGGACTCACAGACTTTTCCTCTTTTTTTTTTTTTTTTTTTTTTTTTTTTTAAATATTAAACCTCAGCTCTAACTTCTATGTTAAAACCCTGCTTCCTAGTCTAAGAGCGCTCTCATAATTTAGAGAAAAACAGGTTCAACCAAGCTTCAAGATTTAGATTACAGCGGGAGAAGGGAATGCAAAGATTCAAGAAATGTACATGGTCTCAAATGTAAGAACATGCCCTAGAAAGATTGATTGAATATTTTCTGACAAGGCTTTTTTTGACAGAAATCTGGGTCTGGTTGAATGATGTCCCTTTAACTTCTCCATCCCTTCTTCCCCCAGCAATATCTACTTTCCATGGAATTTTGCCTCGTTGAAAAACTGAACATCCTTCCACTCTCCAGATCCAACATTTGTTTGAAAATGATGTGCTGTCAGTCGTAATTGTTGCTTGGGCCTTGTACTACTGTTTACTCTTTGACTTCGGGATCCCAGATAGTTTCATTATTCTCCCCACTCAAGAACTCCTATGATGCACTCTAAAAGGGCAGCAAGAGGCAGAAATCCAGAGCATGAAAGGAAATCATCTCACTCCCTGTTTCTTCCTCCTACTTTCTCTCCTTCCTCTCTTCACCTTCTGACCCCTTGCCTTTTATTTCCAGCTTTGCTCCCTGTTTCCTTGTCTCTCACATAGCACAACGGCAGTTTCCCTCTCACGCTGCCTTCTAGCAGCGGGGGGATCACCAAGAACAAAACCGTTTCTTGGCTTGCTGGCAACTCCAAAGCAAACAAGCCAAAATCATTGTTTAAAAACTGTGTAAATAAAGGGATATTCTGAGTTTTTGTTTCTGAAATTCTGAGAGATTGAATAAACAAACTCTTTATGGATAAAAGTATTTCACTTGGCCAGATGGAATGCAATTATTCTGGATGTGCATGAGGTTTCTCATATTGAATTTCAACACTTATTTTTCAATAACAGTGATGGAAATTTTGCAATTTAAAATAGATTCAAATAGAAAAACATTCAAACTGTCATTCTGGAAGATCTTACAATGAATTTGGCTTTTTCAAATACTTTTTTTCACAAGAGGACTTCAGTGAAAGAGGATAAAAACTGTAGATGTCTCTATCACTGCCTCTTCTAAAGCTTTGGTGTATTATTCAAGGTAAAAACCTTCTTTTTTTTTTCTTTTTTTTTTTTTTTTTTCCTTTTCTTCCGACTATATTGGTACAAGGGGACAGACAGACAGACCCCTTGTTCTCTATTCCACTGCTTGGTGTCATGGTTGACATGGCAGGGCAGGTGAAAAAGGGATAGTCTACTAAGGACAGTCAAGAGATGATGGCAGACTCACAGTAACACAGAAAATGTGGCACAGAAGTGGTCTAATTTATACCGGTCTATACATTGGGCAGCTCAGGGCCGTGGAACTGCACGGGTTTAAAGCCCTTTCCCTTAAGCTTCACGGACTTCTTGTAGGGGCAGTGCAAGCCCCTGCTCATCAAGGTTTAAAATATGAATAGTTGGGCCTAATCCAAATATTGCTGAAATTAATAGGGAAACCTTTGCTAATGCATATAAGTCTTGGCTAATGCTTTTAGAAATTTGCCAGGCAATCATCATGGTGAATTAGATCTTACATAATTCCAGTAAATAAGTACAGTACTGTGTTGATATCAGCTTTCAGATGGAGGTCCAGCCTTGCCCCATGAAGTTCAAGCTTCACAGTCACACTGTAGAGAAAGTGGCCATAAAAGTGCACCTCAAGGACAGATGTGATGTGGACTTTGTGATGGAGGCATCTATTCTGTAAGAGGCTAATTCAGCTTTCCATCCTCTATCCCTTCAGGCTCCTGGAAAATCTGTTTTCTCTAACATCAGGTAATTAGATAAATAAATAACCATTAGAAAGCAGAAGGAGATGTCTACCCAGTTAGTTAATAGAGGTTAGTGCGATGTGTTGCTTGAGCATGTGATTTTTTTTGGCTTCAAATCTTGGATTATGTCAGTTCTACATACCCAAAATTTGAAAGAATGAAGCAATCAGACAACAGAGTTTAGGTTGCTCTGATTTGTGGATCAACAGTGCAAATTATGCATCATTAAAAGTGGAGCACGGACTGCTTTCGACATTTGGATCTCAGCATATGTCCCTAACTTGTTTCACTCTAGTGGTACTTGAGTCTGGGACTAAATTCCTGGCTCCCTGAAATCAGTGGGAATTTTGGTCAAACTCATCTTTAGCTGAACCAGTTTGCAAGGTTCAACATCAAAACCTGTAGCCTATGATTTCAATAAAGCTTCATTTAAAGTTACCATAAAAGGCTATTTATAAAAGACAAGTGAAAAAGAATACAACCCTGTTTTCAAATCTCTCTCATAGTACAGATTTCAGGCTAGACCAGAACTATATTATCTCCAGTAGGATAAAAGCAGAGCATTTTTCTTATGGCTTTTGAAAAATGGAGATTGAGCATTTATGTGTCTTCACATTTCATACAGAAATGTTGATATATATTAATTTGGTTGCTGTTATTTTGAAAGAATTTCTAACAATTCTTCGGAGGTTTGGTACTTTTGTATCAAGTATCAGTTTATATTTGGGACTTCCCTAAGGTCTTACCAAAATTTACAGCTAACCTAAAACATTCATTCATAACCCTTTAAAAGGATGGCTCCTATTTAAAAGTATGGCTGCATTGTGATTTTACCAGGGTGAAATGAAAGATGTTAAGCTATTCCAGGGTGGATTTCATAATTGCATCTCTTTATATCAGGCTAGTGATTTTCATTAGCTTAATAAAAAGATATTTTAGCACTTGAATACTTTCCAGAAACTGTTTAACGGATTATCAAAAGCAGCTCAATTATGGCAAAACCAATGGCAAGATTCAATATAAACATCAAATGAACCTGATCTTATATTGCTAGGAATCAAATTCCTGGAAGAGCAGTACCACAAGTATGTTAGTCACTATAGCGATGCCCAAATTCCACATGATGATATGCATATGTTCCATTGTGAGGGAAAATTTAACTTTGGTCATGAATACTTCTCCATGGTCATGCTTAAAGCACATTGAATTACACATTGACCCACAGGCATGTTAAAAAGTGGAATTCTTTTAAGGAAAAAGCTATAATACACAGGTTCTCAAAATGTGGCCGAGATTGGATTTATATAAATCTTTGCAATTTGGTTTCATAACAAAGGGGAAGTGCACTCAATGTAGAATGGAAAACTGGAAACCTTAAATGTCCTCCAGGACTCTCTGTCCTGGACATGTTTTCCAGACCTGTATCTAGTGCTGGCCTCCCACTTCATCCTGATCCAACACCCCGTGGAGTTTGCTGAAGCTCCCTCTGTCCCAGTGCATGAATTTCTCCCAAATGAATGGCACAGCCCAAGATTTCTTTGCCACGCAGTAAGCAGATGGACACAGAACACAACCGTGGGTCCAGGCTGCAGGACGTGGGCACAACCATGCAGTGTATGGACAACCAAACCGGCAGGTAGTGAAAGCTGTGCTTGGATGGATTCAGTAGTGATTTTCTTGGTAACTTCAACCGAGGCGATGAATTTGTCCAAGAATCACTTTTACAGAACAAGGCTCTCTTCTTTTCCAACTGCCTTTTTGCCGATACTAAACATACAGTTTACATGCAGGGAACTACTGAGTTAAGGATGTGACTCATTTTCTGATGCTCTTTCAAACAGTTACCGAATTTAGACCCCACTCATTCAGTCCTGAGACAGACACATATTGCAGTGATATCGCTGATCTATAGACTGACATTTTTGATAAAAATGATTTTCATATATCTCATCAGCATGGCAAATTCCTCGTTTACTGTAAATCTCAAAGATTTATACATTAACCAATTGTGTTTTTCTGAATTTGTCATAAGGGGAATTTTAAATCATGCTGAGATGCTTTTCACATCTCAGACTTGATCTTAGGCAGAGGAATATATTTTTTATTAACCTTGTTTTATGTTTTTCTGGATTAACCACATGGTACAGCAACTATTTAAGGTGTGACTAAATAGTGAGACTAGAAATGCTCAAACTGTGACTCACTTTCAAAAAAATATAATAATTGATGTCTGACATATGACCTAAAATTTGCCCAGACAATTTCCTGGCCAGGGAACATATATGCCGCATTTGAAGCTGAAAATATTTTGTTGTGATTTGTAGCAGTGGGAGTGGAAGGCTGGATTTCTAATGGAAACAACCCTAACCACAGTTACGGTAGAGCTGCCCCTACCCCATTAAAAAATGCCATTTTTTCCCATGTTAATTTTTGCTTTCCCTTTTGCCCCTATATTCATTGGAGAAAACCACATCTGCATCAGTTGTGCAAATATTTCAATAAGCTAAGTTTATTTCCATCAATTTAATTTGCGTTTCCTGCAGTACCCATGTCCATAATATGTAAGCATTGGGTGCCAATACAAAATATCCTAAAACTGCTCCTGTGAGTTACCTGTTACTGTCTCCTGAAGAAACATTATACACTGTACAATAAAACAATTATATTCTATTGCGTTTGGTTTTCCTGGTTTTTCAGGAAAGGTAAGGGAGAAGGGGCTGTGTACAGAAAGAAATGTGTAATTTGTGGAAGATCTGGAGACCCTTATTTTCCTGGGTATAGCTGGCCAGAGATCTGATTTTTAATCCGAACCAACTGTATAATTACTTCATCAAGACATCTTTAGAATCTTCCCAGCTATTAGATTTCTGAAAGAACCAACTTCACTGGCATTCTGTGTTTGTTAAAACCAAAATTCTAAAGTTACTCTAAAGAACCTGATTCTCATGCATGGGTGGAGTCACTTCGTTTGCCATCAAATTACCATGGGGTGCTCAAGGAGCTGCAATGACCATATTGGAGCGATGCCTTTCCTGACATATGTATATGCTCCTGCAGAGGAAATTTGCAGAACCTCTCTCTATCAGCCTCCAAGGAGCCGTCTTTCGGCTGAATACATTTCTAAATTAGACACACAGAACCTCCAAGCATGCCTCTTCCTTCGTTTTGTGGTTCTGATGCACATTACCTCAAACCAAACACCCAAATGTGAGTTGTACAGTTTTAGAGAAATTTATCAACATCATTTTATAACAACCACATGTATAAACGTGGCATAGGCGGAGTTGGGTTAACAGTTTTATGTCATCTACCCTATATCTTATTGGGACTCAGAGAATTTTGTGTTCCATTAGAAGCAGAGCTGTTCTGGTAAGTGCAGGTAGAGATGGATAACGTGATATTTTTTGAGCATATGTTAAAAAAACGTACATCAGCAATTAATACATTTAAGTCCTTTATGTACTAATCCACCATCATGTTATTTTCTACATAATATAATTTTCTTGCAATAAAAATAAAATAGAATTTCAATTTTCTTCTCTTTTTCTAGAGTTTTTTCTACCCACCTGTTTGACCAGATGTTCTGATGTTCACTGAAATATATTTAATATAATTTTTTCTCCAGTTTTTCTTTCATGTCTAACACCTTGTATTCACTTTCTTTTGAATTTTCTCCCTTCCAAGTAAAAATGTTTACGTTTTACCATTTCCCACCTCAGATGTCCAGTGATTCATGGAGAATCACATACATCACTCACTGTCTTGTATTATCAGACACAAGAATTTTTGTCTCATTTGTCTCAGAACAAAGTTAGTATCTCACAAATCACAGCTGAATTCCTCTGCAGCCTCCATAATAATTTAGTTCTGTCCATTTCTGGTTTAGTCTCAGTTCTGTTGATTTCTGCCACATCTTAATAGAGTGAGATAACCCTGCAATCTTTCTCAAAATATTTCTCCTCTCTGCACCTCTAGAGTACTACTTGCTCTAACGAGTACTGTTTTCCCAGTTTTACAGGTGGAAAACTAAGGTTGTGGTTTAGTTTCCGCCTCAAGTTGCTAAAAGAAGCATCAGCGTTTCCTAATGCTGAAACGCAGTGATCGATTCTTCAACCCTCTATCTCAGTGACATTGTTTTACCATTGGACATCAAAATAATCCTCTTCTCTTGTTCTTCTGGCCTGTTTGTGTTTACCTTCTTGCCCTTGCTAGTGTGTTTCCACTGGACCAAGTTTTCAGAGTCTCTTGAAACTTGCAGCTCAAGAGAAAAAACAATACAGGTGTGGGAAATAGGCAGGTAGATATACCCGCATAACACACACAGCCGTGCTGGAGCTTCAATAGAGCTTGGACCTTCAGCCAGATCTAGCCTGGTGTCTGTGTAGCTACCCTGGCACATCCTCACATCTCAAGAAAGTCTACATGACTTCAAGACCAGGACTGGGTATTCCTCTGCTGACTACTCTGACCATATCTATGTGCTCCGTGGGGCAGAAAGCAGGGCCAAAACATGTCCTTCTCCTTGCTTCCCATCCTTGTCAGATCTGGCTGAGCCATGCATGTGACAGAAGGAGGGAAAATCACATGATGGGGTGTTTTCCCATGCTGCTCACCTTGTGTGCTGCTGTGGGCTGCAGTCCCTGCCCAAGCTGCACCTCATGCTAATTTTGCAATCACTTTCCTGGATATCTTCCTTGAATGCCTGTTTAGATTGTTCCAGATTCTTCTGGTGGATTGACTCCAGGACTGATTTCATGAAAAAAAAAAGTAAGTATTCAGGGAGAACAGGAGGAATTTAGACCAGTTAGTGTAAATATGTGATGTAGGCACACAATGAAATACTGTAGGTAAGCTTGAGTGAGAGCAGATCAGTGACAGTATCCTACAGGAGAACAGAGCTTAGGAGAATCAAAGCCCAAGCTGTGCACACAGCTCTGTTGGGTTTTAAGATGGGCTGTCCCACCCTAGTCCTGAATGTGTTGTGAGGGTAAAACCCTTGTCTTTAAGTAACAGTGTGGTGGTGTTTCTCAGTCCCAAGTTACGATAAAGGCTTAGTTTAGCAATTTCAGAAATGGAACTGTTGAAATCTGTAGAGGTGCTGCACTGTTTTGTACACATATGCCTGCACTTTGCCAGCGCTCTCTATATAAATGATTCCCAGATTTCCAATTGTATTTTGTTTATAGACACGTTTTGCTTATTGTAAATTGCATATGGTTTTACCTCTAACCTTGGGTCTGATCCTTTCACAAAGAATTTTGCCAAGGAAAAGAATAGATGATCCACTATTTGTTAGCAGTTCATTATATATGTATGTATGTGCAGGTGAATAGATATAGATATATATCTGTGGGACTGATACTGGGAGGTGCTGAGCTCTCTTAATCTCTTGTGAAGTCAACAGGAATTGAGGGCACTCAGCACTTCCCAAAGGTGGTCAGAAAATATCAGTTTTGGGCAACCTCTTGCTTGAGTTTTTCCTATCTAAAGTTAAAAAAAAAATATAAAAAAAGCACTATACATAAGCTTCTCAGAGCCTTGCTTAAATGCTGGCACCTTGAGATTGTAACTATTTATGTTTTACCACTTTTTCACATGCAAAATGTGTTGCATGTTTTTTGTTGGAGTTTTAAGGATCAGATTGATGAAGGGGAGTTCAGAGCCAGACGTACAGTATAAGAGACAAAGGTTTAGTAATGAGTTCAAAATTTACAAAACACAGAAGCAAATATGGCTTTAATACATGATGTGACCCTTTATAAGGCTTGAAATTACTCTTCAAAAATCATTCTGGCTTGACTTCAGAGCCGAGTGGATTGTGGGATACCACAGATTGACTTTGAGTAGTGGGTTGGTATTGCAGGAATTTTTTAATTTCCTGTAACTCACAACAATTTTCTTCCAGTTAGACCTTATCCTGCTGCAGTGTATTTACTGAACAATTTAGTACAGTGTATAAGCCAGATCAGAGGCACACGCATGCACTCGTACTCATACACACACACACAGGCTGAGGAAAATTAAAGTATTAATAGCAAAATTTAAAATAATTAAAAGGGAAATGTTCAGTGTGTTGATGTTTACATTTTTATGTGCACAACATTTAATATCAAATGAGGGATGCAAAGGGGGTGAAGAAACTTCGGACTGAAGCGTATTTTTTCTATTTTTAAGCAAATAAAAATGGTTCAAGTTGCATTAATGAGTGGAAAATGATCTGGCAAATGCCGGTTATTATTGTTTGTAGCAACCTTTTAATTAGTTCTTCAAACACATTTTCAAAACATCCCCAATTTGCATGATTAAAAAAAAAAAAAAGTTTCCTTAAACTGACAAAGCTGCCTATGTATTTATTAACAGTAAAACAGCCCTAAAAGGATCCCTGCAGTTCAAGGAGAGAAATATTTCATGCCGCAGTTCTCTATGTGCTCATTTCTTTTCAGTTGTCTCCCAGGTATTGCAGGACAATTATTATAACATATTTGAATGTAAAAAATACAACCCAGAAGGTCTGTTATAATATAATTCAACAGAACCCCCCAAGACGAATGATAGCAATGTGTTAGGGCCACTGGAACTACAGATATGGATTTAAATCTGCTATTGATTTAAAATAGCATATCGGTGTCGACGGTCTATTGGAGCATACATATATATATTGTTAAAATGAACAAATCATTGTAGTAGTGTACATTTACCAAGAAACCTAATAATGTTTATAAGTGATTTATATAGATCAAGTATACACGCAATGTATATGTATGTGAATTTATGGCATGCTTTATTCCTTATCTAAAATCTACTAATGTCCAAGGAAAGCCTTTGCAATAACTGTAACTGGGTTTGTACGGGGCCTTGAAGAAATGAGAAGTGAAGAGTGAATGAAACATCTGTACGTTGTGATTAAAATATGATTATATCACCATGATATTGGAAAGAGAATGTTTGAATGAAAAGGAAGAAAAAATAGAGTATCTTAAAAACTTTCTTAAAATTGGTGATAGTGACAATGGTACCTGGCTGCATAAATGAAAAATCAAAAGCTAGAAAAATAGAAGTCTAAGATTCCCCCAAGTAAAACAATTAAATGTTTCTTTGACTTCTGGATGCTGAATAGGAAAAGATCATTACCTCTAGCATTTTAGAAAGCAGGATGTATGATGGGATTTATTAGTAGATACAGAGTAAATAAGACTTATTAAATTTCAAGGTAACTTTATTTTTTGTTACCTACCAATGGAGAAGCCTCTTTTGAAATAACACTCATTAGAAATTGAAGATTATACTGGCAAAACAGACTTGAATCCTTTAAAAATAGCCCCTAGTAAAAGTCATAGAAAGATCTGAAGCTAAGCCTATGACAGAAAAAATGAAACTTAATATGCAGGCAAACTTTTTAATATGTGAGCCAGACACAGAAATATTGGTACTCTTTGAAATGAGCAAGAATTTGATGAAACACTAAAGGGTTTCCTATATTTTATTTTATTGGACAGCAACAAGTAACTCAATGAAAAAATATCCTGTAATAGCTGAACGCTTCTCAGTGTCAGCTCAGTGCTTTAACAGGCGTATTTCCCTTCAATACAGAAACATTCCCGAGTGACATGAGTTGTGTGTAAATTGCACCCTCAGTTCTTCACCTAAACCCCAGCTGGAGTTCTATTGACTTAACGGAGCTTTGGATCAGGCTCCAAAATAATGAAGGGACAAATCCGTTGAAGTCTTTATTTATGTCTAGATTGCTTTCTCTCATCAAAGGTTCCCCCGAGGCTCTTCCTTCTGCATTCTCCTATGGAGAGTTTGCGCCTCCCCGTAAATCAAGCTACATCCCTGCTCCCTGGAATCTTATACAAGAAACTGGGATTTGGTTCTTTCCTGGTCTCATGGACTCCCTCACAGCTGCTCAGATTCCTCTTAGTTCTTGGAGATCCAATTAAAGTGGGTTCTTGGCTGTTGCAAATGTTGCCGTAACTAAAAGATCAGAGTGTCTATGGGGAACTGGTGAATTCAGAAAAAAAAGAAAAAAGAAAAAAGAAAAAAAAGAAGTCTTTAAGCCCCAGTAGTGCCAAACAAAATGGGGAAAACGTCTAAAGGGATGTTTCTACCTCATTTGGGACATAGGTAATATCCAAGTAAAGTCTTTGGACCTGTCTTGATTTCTCTCTGAACTTGGATAGCCAGATACCTTAACTTCCCAAGACAAGTGCTGTTTCACCACCAGAGTAGGAGAAAATAATGTCCCATCTACCTGGTCACAGGAATCCTGGTATTTGTTGCACCCAGGTTATGGTCTTTGGGTGTTCACTAAATGAGTATTCATCCTGCTCCAGGAAATGATCCCTACACCCCTTCACAAGTACAAGGTCACCATCCAGTGGATTCCAGTTTTAGGCTTACTTCTAATCTCTTAAGATCTTAGCAAATCATCCCACAATCATGTAGAGTACAAGATCAATATACATCTAGCGAAAATTTTGACAAATGTATCCCTTTGGAGGCAAAATAAATCATGAAGCACCTGAGATCTGGGGACAGTGCTTTCTAAGAGGTTAAAGTTTTGGGGCCAATTTTTAATAAAGTCAGATAAATCCAAATATAAACAGTTTTTGGAAAATATTTCAGGACTTTCTTCTTTCAGAAAATATTTTTGTTGTAAAGGGTTGGCACAGCACTGAATCTGCCTCTAATTCTTCCTAAAGAGGCTGTGTTTACTTCCCTTTCTCCATATCGCTGCTGTATTTGTTCAAGGAGGAGGAAATGTAGGAAAGATGTAGTTATTAATTCCGCAGGGAAAGCACTATGCTACCACAGTGGTATATAATACATGGTTTGGGAATTTCTCAGAACTAGCTTTCTTTTGGTTTTGCTTGGATACATTCTTGTTCCACATGTGAGTGTCCTATGGGCAGCCTCATATTAATCTGCTCCTAGAGCAGAGCCCGTATTTAGATGGTACCTGTGTGATATGACATATACGCAACGCAGACTTTCAAAAAATCATATCTGGCAAAATCTTGTGCTCTGTGATTTTAGCAATCTTCGCATGAGCAACTCAGCGTATCTGAAAGACAAATGAGAACAAGGGAAAGGACTGTCAAATAGAGAAAGACCAGAACATCAAGCTTCAAAAGAGGGGCTGGTCTTGTGCATAAGGCCTTGCATAAGCAATCAGGCAATCTGGATTCAATTCCCAGCCTTTCCACAAATCTTCGGCGAAAGTACGAAT
>VXBW01008314.1:1852875-1927828 GCA_013400375.1 Thinocorus orbignyianus | reverse complement strand
TTTTCCCTGATGCTCTTCATAAGATGTTTGAAAGCGTATGTGATGTTCCCTGCTCTTCCTCAGCAGCGAAAATGTGGGAGTATCATCAGCCATGCTAACAAGTCCATTTGACAGGTCACTGTTGGGCGAGTAACGCTGCTCCTGACAGCAAGTGCATCAGCTCGCTTACGAGATTGGAGCTCATGGAAGGTTCACTCAGCAGAGCATTTGGTTACAATCATCTCCTTTGAGTTGCTTAATCTGTATCTCCTGTCTACTTGGGCTACAGTGCCAGGGCAGGGGAATGAAAGGATCTAGAAATAGATGACTGAAAGAGATGACAATTCGTACTTATCAAGCTGTATATTTAGTTCTGAGGGGTCCCCAGAACAGGGGAGGGTCAGCTTCCTAATCACACCGGAGTTGTGCTGCCAGTCTGATATTTTAAGCAAACTCTTTCAGCCGGTGGCAGGTTTCAGGGAACAATGTGAGTAGAGGCTGCTTTGCATTTCTTACATACCAGTGATGCCAATTTATGAATTCTTCTATAAATCTCTGGAGATACAAACCATCTGTAAAGAATAAAAAGACAGCAACATTTATGCATTCGGTTACGCATAAGAGGAGTGAATATGTTTTGTTTAGACAATTCCCATGAATTCCAGTCTTGAGAATCACTTACAGTGTGTCTTGTTTATGAGCTTTAAATAGTGACGGCAAAGCAGAGTTTTCAGATAGCTACACAAAAACATAGATTAATAAGCGACTGCCTTCCAGTTTGTTTTTGCTACTGTGCCTTTTAAAAGGACAAGTTACACCCTATTTGAATAAGCTAATGGCTGAGCAGAAATAAAAAGAGCTTATCTGCTAATTTAATTTTATCTCCTAATCAAAAGCAGTTATTATAGGAGCATCAGTTAAGTCATAATGATACGTTTTTGCTTCTTGAAACTCCTTTATTAAAGAATGAATAAACAATGATGTATGTGACAGACTTAGGGTATTTTCCAGGTCTTTTATCTTCCTCTGACCTTGGCAATTGTGTGTACAAAATATATCACAGGATTAGGCCTGAGAAAATTAGGATTTGTCATTTTCAGTGATACTTAGAAGAGTTTTCCAGTGTATCGGTACTATTTTTCAATGTTTTGCCAAGCTTTAGGGACATAACCTGTCTTTTACTTCTCAGAATGACCTGCTACCATGTCTAATTAGAGAAAGACAGCTTGTCATCTAATTGACAAGGTATCAGTGTTACCACACCATCTTTTCTTAAACCCAGAAAGACACAAAAAGAAAGACGAGGGAAAAAAAACCCACACACATTTCTGCTGAGGTTAAAAGTGAACATGCTCCTAGAGCAGTGTTTGCTTGCCCTGAGCTGGAGCAGTTGTTCTGAATTGCTTCAGTGATATCAACACACTTTAAAAGGAATCCTTTCATAGGAAACCTTGGCTCATGGCAAAAAATCTCCCTTCTCGGGTCCAGTTCCTCCTAGCCTGGTTTGCAGGAACGTACCCCTTGGCTTTGCTACATGCAGAAAAGAAGACACCACTACTGCTCTGAAGGGGAAGAGGAAAAGCCTGAGTTATTTGACCTCACAATTATTTTCCCTTATTTTTCATCTACATCCAAGACACAATTATCCTTATGCCAACAACTCACAATTATACAGAAGCATTGGTAGTAGCACCACTGGGATTTCTACCAGGTTATCTTGCCATGTAAGTTAAGACACTTGAAGCTAGACTTTTTTTATTTTTAAACTTTGTCTTAATTATATATATAACCACTCTGATTAGACTCTGCAATTTACACTGTCCTGCTGCAGAAGAACAAGAACTGTTACTTATCCTGTTCTCAGCTCAGGAAGACAAGGGAATAAGCTCAGGGATCAGAGTGAACGATCACAAGTGAACCTTGAAGACTCTACGTAGACTTCAGCTTTTTGTGGTATGTAGGGTAAATTCCCATTAATCCGTAGAGCCTTGTGGCTTGCAGTTTGGTAGCTTTCTGAACCTTTTTGGTCAAGAAGCACTTAAGGTCTAAGTTACTCGGAGACTGATCTCGTGATTTAGCCAACCACAATTAAAGACGTGTATGTGAAGATAGACTGTGAAGGCGAGGATATCCACTGGGGTATTGGTGTCACGCCATGAAAAAAGCAGCAGAACTGAGTCTTTGCTGTAAGGAATGACCTGAAAATCCAAGGCCATTAATGTGAATTTGAGATCAGCTTTCCACAGCTTTACCAAGGAAGGCTATAAAAAGGACAAAATGCTCCAGGCCACGTAAGAGTGCAGATGTTAATGAAAACAAAAATCAGAAGTTGAAGCATAACCAATTTAATGCCTGTCCGAACTTGTACATGAGATATCCACTTGCAAGGCATGCGGCGAGAGCCTGTGACCTCATTTCCCCTGGCACATGGGCAGAAAGTGTTATTTTCTCTTGCCATCACACAGCAACCGGAAGCTTTTCTTTCCGTGTGATAACTTGCACAGATGCAAGTTATTTCCCAGTCATGCAGGCGGTAACATGTGTTGCCACTGCAGTTTGAAATGTCCATTAATTTAACAGTAAATCCCTTATCCCTGTAAAATGAAAACACCATATTCTACATGGGCAGAGAAGAGTGTATAACTCTGCTTTTCAGATGTTAGAGCCTCCAGTGGACAATTGTTCACCAATTTCAATTTACACAGCTGGCTGTCTCATCCTGAAAAGATGCCTTAGGACTGAGAAAGCATGGAAAGTAAATTACCATCTCATTCCAAACAACATCATTTCCCTCTCCTCCAGGCTAAAATTGAGGTATGTTAATGCAACAATGTTAGGAAGTCAGCCCTGCTTCTGTTGGCACAACATTTGACCTATGAAAAGAGGCCAAAATTTTCTGAATCTGTAGAAATGAAGTTTTGTAGATACCGGATACCTTTTTGTCTTACCCAAAGACAATTATGAAGAAGAGACTGAGGCACGCAAAGCAATGAAAGGTTTCACAGCCATTGGAATAAAAATTACAACAACCCCATCTCACAGACTTAAAATAAGCGAACAAAATTTGAAGTGGTTTCTTTTTTATGCTAAAAAAATTATGCACGTTGAGCATTCTGTTCTCAAGTATTCCCAATTTTTCATGTCCATGTAGTACAGCAGTGGAAAATACTAAATAGAAGAGAGTCCAAATCTATTTCTGACATTTTCAAAAATTGCAAGGGAATAATCTGACTCAGCAAGTTCATTACCTCTAAGGACACTTGAGCATGCTGAGTTTATAAATTCGATAATGCTTGGTTTATGAGTTTGATTACTGAGTTAAATTATAGCTCACAGTAATTAGGCCAATTAATGCTCACTCTACTACTGTGCTGAAAATACTAACAAAACACACAGCCAATGTTAATCATGAGCCCTGTGCAACAGCAAGAGGGAGCTGGGAGCTGTGGCAGAACCCCCCTAGCCCAACACTACTCTTTTTCATCTTTATTTCACTTATTTCTGTTAGATTATTTTAACATTTGTGAATTGTTTTCCAGAGCAATGGCACAATGGGAAGGAGTCTGGAATTGATATAGTCTCAAGAAATATTGTAAAGTAATATGATTTTTCTATTAAAGTTTGATGCTTAGCAAAACTTCAGAATCCATTTAGAATGATGTTTTCCTAAATGATCAGAGTTGTTTGCTTTCCTCCTGAAAGGAGCATGAGTCAAATAAACAATACCAAAGAGGATGCTATTCCAAGGCATATTAGAAGCTAGCCCTCATATCCTATGAAAAGTTAAATGCTACTGGGAGGCTAACTCCCCGCTGCCTTTGAAAATATCCTCCTAAATTCCTATCTTGAGGCATAACATCAGCAATATTACCACAACCTAGTAGGTCTCAATTCTCCAACAGACTTTACCAGAAGGGAAAGGACCTTTGGGGTTTCTTNTTTTTTTTTTTTTTTTTTTTTTAGAATGGCATAAGCAGAGGTCAGGACATGGCTGCACAGGTAAGTGCGGTTCAATATGCAGGCATGGGAATTAACAGCCATCCGACCCCAAAAGTTCTCTCCACATCTAGCTATCAGCTGAGACAAGGCTGCTGGGGTAGAACCATGCAGAAAGATGTGCAAAATTAATTTCATTGGGATGAGGCAGAGAGAGAGTATGATTAGTTGGACTTGTGTTGAGAAGGTATCTCCTGGGAGGGACAGACACTTCGATTCTGCTCTCAGCCCCTGTGTCCTGAATACCACCTACACAAAATCCTGGGAGCAGGACCTAGGAGTTTCCCCCACTCCTGCCCTCTCTTACCACAGCCTGGTGTCTGGAGGCAGCAGGCACAGCCTTTGCAAATTCAAGGGGCCACAATGCTATTTTGCAGCCATATCTGGGTTCTGTCTGGGCTACAGGGGCTGCAGGGCTGTTATGGGGGTGCACAGAGCTACAACCCAAAGCACGTTCAACTGCAAAGCACCCTGAGACTTTGATTACTTCTAGGATTAAACAGGCACTGGATAAACCATCTTTCTAATCACTATTTTGGACTTTGCTGTCTCTGTTGTACCTAGGTCCTGCTGTGAACACGTAAGCCATGTGGCTGATGCTCATAATTCCTGCCGAACACAGAGGCGGATGCCTCTCTCATTCAGCTGTGATCATCCTCTTCCTTTCCCAGCCTCCCATGAAAGCGTGAAAAGTGCAGTTATTCATGCACAATAAGGCGTGATCGTTATCATGATGTGTTTCTGCCAATGTTGTTAAAACAAGGCAATATCTGAAGCTCCACAAAAGATGCGCCTTTCTCATGCAAAGCATAACATTCCTAGCAAGTTGAATGCTGTGTCAGAACTGGGTGAACCAGAATATTCCCAACGTTTTAATGCATGTGCACACTCCTCCAGTATAAGACGTGTTTATTAGCCAAAGAGAACACTATCAACAAAATTCAACAGCTAGTGTGGTTTACCATCATCCTTTTTGCAAATGAGGTATTCATTTAAAAAGTGTCATTAGCTATAGAAAGGTTAAATTTATATTGCTTTTTTGCTTATATTTAAACCACCTCCTCCTGAAGGAATTTTTTTTTAGTCATCTGCAAAACCTTGCCCACATTTGTATTGCTATGTAAATAATATTATAACAAGCATAACCCTGTAACTGAAGTCTGAGGCTTAAACCAAAGAATCAGTTATTGGGAGATATAGAACAGCTTAAATTTGAAGACTACTCTCTTGAGATATCTGGCTGTTTCTAGAATTTCCCTCTTTCTCTCTCTCTGGCTTTCAAAGACACTTTATGAGCAGAATTTGCAGAATACAGGGAAAAACGTAATGAACAAAGGAGATCCTATGGACTGGCATAGGTGCAAAGTTCAAAAGGAGGTTACACAAATCCAGAATGTGACTACTCTAGGGACCATATTACAGATCTTTCCACTTAGATAAACTTGTTTTCCAGAACAGATTTTAACAGTCCTGCTCTCAAGAACTAAATATTTCATGTGATGCAGAATGTCTTTTAACCATGAAGGAGAGAAAGCCAGAAGGTGAGGAATACATCAGAAAATCTTGTGCCAGACTATGAAACAGACGTAAGCAGTTAGGACAAATTCTGCCTGGGCTTAGGCTGCTGCTGTGCAAACCAGTTACAGCCCAGGCTGCTGCTTGATTGTGTGGTGCTTGATTGTACTGACATCCACTCAACCAGCAGGGTAAGCAGAGATTGAGCCGCACAGAGCTATCCATTTCCCCCCTGAAAATAATAACGGAAAATGAAGGCAAATGTAGAAGGTATGAGGAGCTTGGAGGACAACTTCAGAATTCCTTTTGATTTTCAGCTACTCAAAGAAATTCTTGGGCTTTGCATGGTCTTTGGGGCACAGGACAAATTTGGTGGTGGCATGTAAATCTAAAGTTTATCTCCTGATCTACCTGAAGACTGTTCTGCTTCATGCAGGCAGCCATGCCCATAGTTTAGAATTAAGTTAATGGCTAAGCACTCAGAAACCTGCACTCTCCCTATGTTTACATGTTGAGCCTGCCAATGTCTAGAAAGGCGGCCACCAACTATACAATTTTAATGACTGCTGGAAATATGGATATCTGATGATCTAGGCTTCATCTGCTGTAAATTAAAGCACAGATTTCTTTAAATCAATTGAGTTTTCCATTCATTCTGAAAATGAGATATGATATCAAAAGCATAAAAAGCTCAAAAGGTATTAAGAGACCTTTGTCACTCTATCAGATGCAATCACCAAATTGATTAATGTCCTTCACTTGATATAGGCAGTAACTTCTGAAATAAAATTGGGATCCTCTCTCCAATTCTTTTCCCTGAATACCATAACAACTAATAATTTAAGAGGGGCTTGAAAACTTTTGATTACAATGGGCCAATGGGCACTGGCACGTCACACAATAGTTGTGAAATGAGATCTTCGCAAGCTCTCTAGGTGTACGTGCATTGCACACAACTATTACCACTGTTGATAAACGTTATGCTCTTAACAACACAGAATATAGGACTGTCCTCTCTTTTCTTCCTAGACATCATCCTCAGGCACCTAAAACCAAATATGAAACACACAACAGGTATTGTTGTGTGCAGGCTAAGGCAATTTATGGGACACTTTCTGTATTTTTATCTCATTTGACTGAATCTATTTAGCCAAGTATTAATCCATGATGAACTTTGGTACCTTTTCAGTAAGTCCATCCTGTATATTTTACATAAATTTCCCTGATCTCTGACTTTAAAGCTCAGAATTGTTTGTGTTTAGCCTCAGACCAGCAGAAATTCTGCTGAGTTCTTAGAGCTCTGCTGAACCCTCAGAGAAACCTGCTGGTCCTGCTCAGTGGGATGTCTCCAGGCCTGCTTTGTGAACTGCACACATGGGTGTTGGCTGGAGTCATGACAAGAGCATAGACCAGCAGTTGCCTTGATAGTTAGTTGGTGGATTCCAAGGTGTCCTAGCAAAGACACTGAGGTGGCAGCTCCTGAAGAGCAACTTTTGGACTAAAATAACTGTGCTGAAACATGGAAAGGTACTTTTCCTTAATTGCATGCAAAAAATGACAATCATATCAATGCCATGACATGCGTCAGCGAAGATGAAAATATTTGCCAGAGAAATGCCTGTTTGGTCTCTTCTTTTCAAAAGTCTATTTCAGACATACATGGACACATCTGTGCAAGGTTGACCCAGGATGGACAAACATCAGTACTCATACATCACAAGCAGTAGTTGGAGGCATGGATAGATTTGAGAGACCTGCCAAGAGCTACAAGGGGAAGTCTCAGACAGTTTCTTGGGAGATGCTCACCACCATCAGAGACCAGGCAAGGACCAGTGAGGCCACCAGACCCCTCACACTTTGCTTCTGAGGGAGCTCACAAATGAGTTGCCTGTTTCTCTAGCTCCAGGCACAATACCTGCCTACAACCACATCTTTTACTTAGGCAAACAGACACACCACACATTTCTGAGGGAATGCCAGTGAGCCTTGAGGGGAGGTGTTAATGTTGAGAAGATTGATTATTTTCTACCCAAAAGAGCTGCTGTTTCCCTATAATTTATGTTTCAAGCCACTTATTTCTGCCTGGACTGTGTTTCAAGAAAAGTTTACACGAAGCTCAAAACAAAGTCCTAAGTGCTTATTTATTTTCAGAAAATAAAACTGCTAAAGCAAGGATTGTTTTTTTTAGACTGGAGGCCTTTTCTTCTTTATTCTTCTTGTTATTTTTATTATGTATTAGACATCTGTAATCAACGGTGCATATGTAGAGCTATTGGCAGACAATTCATTTTGTTCTGCACTGCCTGGCCAGGGAGAGGCCAAAGGTTTAAGGCAGTTTAATTGCACTTAATGATTTAATAAGGTCAGTCACAACTCCATACAGATTCAGATTAGTATAGCTTAATTAAGCCCTTAGAAAATGATCAGCCTCGACTTCTTCTGTATGTTTCAGGCCAACTTCTCCTTTTGTTCCAGTTAATAGGGCAATAAAAGCTATGTGCATTACTTTTGCAGGTGAAACTGTGGAGCCCACAATTTTGCCATTGGTGCCGTATGGGGAAGAGACAGCAACAAAAACCACAAACCCCAGCATCGCCAGCACATTGTCCTGGTCCTTCAAGCTCTGCCTTACAATAGCAGGAAGGGCATTACCCACCTCGCATGAGATTGCACACCAACTCAGTGGTAAAGCAAGCCAGAGAACTGGCTCTGTGTTCTGTTCTCCAGCACTGGGTCCCAGTGTACTTTTTTAGCACCTCAGAGCCATCCCAGGCAAGGGGATGTTCTGCTCAGCGGTGGGGTGGAATATACCTTGCACAGGTGAGACACATAACTGCTAAAATCTAAATCTGCACTAAGTGTGGCTTTTTGACGGCTTGAAACTTGTCCCAAATAGGCAAGTATTTTCTCAAGGACAGTAAAAGATGTTTTGCTTCTTTCCCCCCACTTTATCTAAATTTCATGCTCTACTCTGAACCACATGAGAGCATCCTTGCTCTCCCTCTCATCTGGACGGTGGTGGCTGAAATAAATAACTTATTATCTAGAAGCATGCACATAGCACACACAATTTCAGTCCAAATAGTTCAAATCCACCAAAGTAAAAAAACTCAAGAAGATAGCAAACCTAAAAAAGAGTTTCTTACACTAGGAATTGTCAGGTTTTCTGAATGAGAGGGGGCTAGCCCAAACTACAGTGCTAGATTATCCACATATAGAGTGTTATAGGGATAAATACTGTCAAGTTGTTATCAGTGTACAATGAATGAAATTTAATGAAGTCAAATGAACCCATCCATCTATCCTTGCAGATTTCCAAATTTTATACACTAATTTCCATGTTCCTCTTTGACACTGAATTTTTAGGAGGAGAATTAATTCAGAGAAATGGCTCGGTATAAAATTTAATCACAGCTTTTCCAGTCACTGTGTAATTTTTTTTGAAGAAATAAAATGTGATGTGATCTACATTTTTGATTAAACAGGGAAAATGCTTATAGGCTTCATCCTGATAGAGCCTTGATTCCTTAAGCAACACATTATGAGATGTTAATTAAATGACAGTAACGTGTAACATAGCTCCCGTTTTTAATTTATTCAGGCTTCATATTTTTCCACTCTGAAGGGATATTCTCACCTTAAGAGCAAAGCAGCTCTGTGAGTGGCAGGGCTGATGAAACACGGTTTCCTCCAAGATTTGTGACTGTGGGCTGAGCTCAGCCCTGTGGATTGTGTAGCATCCCTGGGGAAGGTCCAGGTGCCTTTCCTGGTGTGGGGCATGGATAGCAGAGCGGGGATTTACCGAGGCAGTGCTAAGTGTGTTCTGTCTCTGCTGCTTGGGGTATTGGGCTCATTGAGGGTTTCTGGACACCTAGAAATGGCAGATCTTGCTGATCAGATACATGCAAGATGTACAGGAGGTCTGACCTGCTCTGGATGCAGGGACTTACAGGGTTTTAGGAGCATTTAGCAAGCTGTCACTGGCAGGACCCTGTCACAGCAGAACACGTCTATTTTACTGGACGCAAATGCAGCATGAGCACCTGCAGTCAGTTCCTGGTGGTGCTTGTCCCATGACTTTTTCTGGCATTTCTTACTTAGCAAGAGGGGAGCCCTAGCAGCACATTCCTCCATGGGGCACAGCACTGGTATTCAGGCTAGTCTGCATCACGCTCTGTACAGTCTGCATCCTCTGCATCCCTCAGGAGATACCTTCCATATCACTTCTGCTCTATTGACAGGAGAGCTTGAATTGACTAGTGATTTCAAAATTCCCAAGGGATCATTGAAAGAGAGGCAAGAAGAAAACACACAGAGCTCGGGAAATTTTTGTGTGTAAGCCAAACTAAGAACATACTTCTTTGGTCTTAAATTGAGATAAGAAAACATGTTTTCCTATCTTATTTATGCCAGTTTTAATTAGTCTATGTTCAATAGCATTTTGAGGTACTCAGATGGTCTGCAGTTAAACACCTCAAACCCAGTCATTTCAGCACTGATGACATAAGGAGCCTTCGAAGCCCACCTCCCTTTATCTTAGGTGAGTGAGACTCTACTCGTGTAGGCATTAGGCAGTATGTTTCTCCTTTTGAATTTTATGGGGAGTCCTCCCAAACAGCTGTGCTGATGTTCAGTGTCACTCACCACTAACCACTGCAGTGAGGACCCGGGCAGGTGAAGGTCTACGGCCATGTCTCAGATGAAATATGCAGCTCCATCTGCTCAGGTTCTTTCTCATGCCCGTATTAGGGGAAGAAAAAAAAAATAAACCCAAACAATCCTGAATTGTCCCAAAGTGTTAACATCAAGAAAGGCAAACTGCCATGCCTGAACCTCCTTTAAAGGAATTTTGGAAACGGAATGTATTTTGTAGATTTAAAGGTTAATATTTAAGGGAAAATTACAGTCACCAGTTTCACAAACCTTAGACCTCCTTACATTTTATAATGAAGTTGTCCTTTTAAAACCAGGTCCCAGCATGGGGAGCAGTGTTTAGGTAACTTTATTAAAACAGGGCTGAATACAACATACAAATGTTCAATGCAGTTACACATGTTCTCAGTGTTATATTGAACAGAAATCTAGACAGAAACCAAAACGAAATCCTTGGGTAGTCCACGGCTATTTAAAAGAAATGATCTCTTCTTGGAAGCAGTGCCATGTATTAGGTTGGTTGTTAATCTAAATTTAAATGTCCTTAATTATGCTAATTTTTTTTTCCCGGCAGATAATTAAAAAGAAGATTTTTAATGAGTTAGATGTCTTAAGATCCTAGAGAGAAGGAAATAAAGGGAGAGAGAAGCTGGTAGAAAAGCTAAATAAAGCAAACCTCAGACCGAAGATGCATTCGGTTCCACATTCCCCCTGTCATTTAGTAGCAGCTTAATTTCCTTGTGTTACCCTCTGACAACATCTCCAACCCTACGCATCCATTGTCATTTACTTGTACTTTTGACTATGAGCTATTTGAGGCACAGACAATGTTTTTTCCTCTGTGTGCAGACCAAGAGAGTCCTGGGGTAGAGTTTGCACATTCATGCTCTACAGGAGAAATAATGCCAGAGACTTGTTCCTGCAGACGAAATCCTGACCCATTTTGGAACTGATCACTCCACAGTACTTTTATCCTTCCTCGCCAACGTTGTTTTTAAAAGACTTGGTCTCTGACCTGTTTTCACACTGATTTCTGTGCTAGTGAGGCTTTTATCCTTTAAATTGTTGGATACTTGTTTATGTAAATACAGCACAAATTTTGCTAACCAAACAAGATTCAGCATTTTTGTTGGCAAGAGACTGTTTTTGTGTTAGAAACTGAGGTGCATGCAATAGAAACATTAACTTCATTTTAAGTCTAACATATCTTTCTGTATTTTTCTTGCAGCTGGAACAGAGATGGAGACACTGAAACTAAGGAAAAATGCATTTACAGCCTGGGAAATAGCAAACTGACATGAGAAAACAACATCCTGTAGAGTCTCTAACCCACAGTTTGAGTGAAACACTCACAGACACAAGTGCAGGAGAAATTTTAGGGCCAGGTTTTGGGTCACAGCTTTGCTTCAGCCAGCTCTGGAGACCGCAGCTAGAAATTTCCAGTAAAACCATCCAAAACACTGGGAAAAGCATATCCTGGACACCCCAGAGAACCAGACACGTGCCGTCTCAGCCTGGTTCTCAGCAGCACAGATAATCCTCCTTACAAAAGCCGCTACCTCAACAGGTGCTGGTAGCCCCTGCTGTCTTCTTCATTAAGGGGCCAAAGACTATGTGATTATGAAAACTAAACACTCACTTATCCCTAGGTGAAGTTCAACTGGGTTACAGTGGCAAAGGGCAGGCGGTGGAGGAGGCATCACTATTGTACTTGCTCTCCGGACTTCATCCTGCGGTCCTGTTAACCCAGCACTTTTCACTGCACTAATCCCTCATTCAGCAAAACACCGAAACCACCGCTTGACTCCAAAGTTTTGGCTGAACTGGGAATTTGTTCTGAGAGGAGGGAGAGCCAAAGAAAAAGAAAAATAAATCTATGAAATATATGGAATTCTTTTCAGAATGAATTGCTAGGCGGTGAATTGCTGCACGTGTAGATGTATTGCTCCTACAGCTAGTTGGTAATCAGCTAATTGCGTATATACACACATACAAATGTGCCTATGTACACACACGTATGCACACACTCCCACATACACACACATTGCCTTCTGAAAGAGAAATTGAATGTAAGTCGCTCAGGGTTCTCCTTAGATGCAAGTTTTGTGCAGGTTGGGTCAGCTATAAATGAAATAAGTAAATAAATAAGTGGCTTTGTTCAGTTGTATCTCCAGCAGGGATACGACTGTTCATTATGAATAGGGGCTGAAGGCTTCACTGCTCTGTAGTTTATAAATACTAATGAGTGACATATTGAGAAAAATTGTACCTACAAAAGCAAAGTCTTCTGCCATGCAAATCAGGCCCCAATTCCCCACAGATAAGGATCTTTTTGATGGAACACATGCAAAATCTACAGCTCTTAATTCTTTCATTAGTATTCCAGGCAGACGATTGCCAAATAACAGGGAAAACTGTCTGAATTGCTGTGTCTGAAACCTAATATTGATTTGTTTAATAGTGTCAGGAAGTCAAAATTCACAAATCTCCTGTCGATTGTTTATGAGGCAGTTAGCACAGAATTGGATGCCCCTGCTTAATTAATAACTCATTACTGAAATTTGATTATATGCTTGAATGGTTTAAATGGGCTCTAATTCAGTATCTGCAAAGCAGTGTTGCAACAAAGTAAGATGGATCTAAAAGCTGGTTTTTTAACACTATTGCCGCCTGTATTTCATGATCTCCATTGGTGACGAATATGTTGACATAGTTGCCAGGGCAGACCTCGTAGTACATTAACAATTGACACAAAAACGTGTTGTTCTCAGGATGTTATGAACTGAATCCCAGCTAAATCAGAGGGATACTTTAACAGAAATGTCACTAGATTGAAAAAAAAGGAGTTCTAAATGTGAATTTTTAGCATGTGATTAATTTGTCGACAACAGAAACAAGGAGAACAAAGGTAATTCTACCATGGACTTTATTCAGAAGTATCTCAGGGATTCAGATCTGTATGTCCACGAGGCACAAGCATCAGCGACTTAAATGCTCTTGAAACTCTTATTCACCATATTTTATGCTGTTCCTGGCACTTTCTCATCTCTGCTACTAAAGGAAGGAAGAAACACTCCAGGTGTAATTTTGAAGTTGTGAACTTCATTTAATGAATCTTTCCCTACTTTCAGCTCCTGACTAAAATAACACTTCTTCATCAGGGATTTCTCCCTCCTCTTTCTTCTCTTTGAGAAATCAAAACAAAATAGACACAAAATATAGATTTGTGTACATTTTTGAGATAGAACTAGAATGGGCTGTATCTAAGGGTCTGGTAATCAGGACACTTGTTTTTGGCAATACTGGAAATCCCCAAGGTTTGTTAACTATAAAAAAAAATATTATTTTGTTGGGATATTGAATGTGGCTTTGTCTTTGTTTGCTGTTACTTATCCGTTAAAAAGAAAATCAAGCCACGGGCATGCTCTTTGCTGTGAGAAAGACTTGAGCGTGTGCTTGACCGTGTCATCAAATGGTTGGGGGTTTGGTCAAGAAGGAGAAGCTGTAGCACATCAGTCAGGCAATGTGCCTTGTGTGGCACCTTTCTACCTGCTCCTGGTGTTACCTTTATTGTACACAACGGTCACTGACAGACCTTTGGTGCTTGGGTTCTTGTGTGCATCCTTCACAGCTGACACTCTGTGGGGCTGATGAGTCTGCAGGGGGTTTCCTTACTCGCAGGATGAATGCCACCAAATTCGACCGAGCTCCTGCCAATGGACACGTGCTCCAGGTTGACTAATATATATCTCATGAATAATGATTAGCAAATAGTTGAAAGTGAAGAGTTCACAGGCAACCTGTTGTCTGAATATTATGTGCCCAGATTCTTTTACCAAGTTCAAGACATTTGTTTAGCCAAAAGCAGTAAAAAATTAATAATTAATAAAGCTCAAGAAGATACGTTCAACTGGCTCCAGTGGGAGAAATCAGTGAAATGCTCTGGGAGAAGCTGTTCTCATGAGAATTCCAGGTGTGGTTTGCCTTAATGAAAAGGTTTGTATAATTGGGGCAGTTTTAAAGCAACCTAGAAAGGGAAGACCGAGCTTGTCAAAACTGGCCCTGGAGGCAAGAACTTGACCCATAACAGTAATAAATGGCATCATTTCTCTGAAATCTGTGAAGCTAAGGATTTTGGCTCAGATCCTCAAAGCAACTTAATCCTTCAGTCAATAAAATATACTCCTCTAAATATCCCCAAGGAGCTGGACCTTGGAACTCGGACCTTGATCCACATGCTGTGTTAACACCTGCTTAGGATATGCCTTTTTGGATACTTCGATAAAGAATAACCTTATACGGACTTGCAAACTGTTGCAGCTGGGCTGAGGATCTCTCAGATACTCAGACCCATTCGATGAACAAATAGAAATGTCCAGATATATATAAAACCAGAAATCAACTGGCAATTCCAATTGAAATAAAGCTGACTAAAGCATGTAAGTGAGAAATGTTGCTCAATACATTAGCTGAATCTTAATGTTTGGACACTTTCAGGGAAAAAAAGAAAAAAAAAAAGGGCAGCAAATGACTGCAGGTTTGCCTTGAACTGCCTGTAATCTGGTGCAGATGAAGAAGTGGTGAGGTGTCTGTCCAGGTAGTACGTGGGTAGTGCCTGTACCTGGCACAATGACTTTGCTCCCAGGTATGAACTGCACTTTTGGCATGTTTTGTGCCGAAGCCTCATGCGTCCGTCTCTGAAAATGTGAATTGCAGTATGTCCTACATTATCAAATCGCAAAGCATTTATTAAGCTATTTTTCTCTCACAGCCTTTCCCGCAGGTCTAGAGTGAGCAGTGGAAGGGTGTTTTGATGTCTTTGTTTGGAAAAGGTATCACTGCTTGTAGATTTAGCAAAACCACTGTAGAAAAGCAAAGAAAAAAAAGAAAAAAAATCTTCTTTTTACCTCTTTCATGTGGTCCCTCCAGTCTTGGTATTGGGAAATGCTGCAGGGGCAGCTTCTCATCCCCCGGCACTGAGCACCGTGCCCTGCTCCTGCCGGCTTCCAGCTATTTCAGGTTATTTGAAGCCTTTGAAAGTGAATGTGTATTTATCATAAGCTGAGCCTGTCAACATTGAATCAACAGTTGTGTGTTTAAAAAGTAGTCTTTACACTACCCATATTTAGATGTTTTTTTTAATGGCTGTCATTTCTCAGCCTTTATTTATAGACAGGTTTTAGTGACATCCCATATAGAATTTTTCCATTTGAGTTTCTGATAACTAGAACATCATTATAATTGTTTAGCCTGTAGATTGCTTAAACAGTTTAAGATGAAGATTGTTTTAAATTTCCACTCTTACATAACCGAGCATATTATCAGCGTTAAACTGTACATAGTTATTAACAATAACTAACAATAAGTAATGCCATCAGGAGTTCATTTTTCAAGCAAAAAGGAATTGCTGTACATTTTCATACATGCAGCCACTAACAATGTTGTAGTTCACAGGTTTGCTAACTTTTTCCAGTGATGGATAACTTTTACAATTAATTTGAGTTAAATAATTAAGCCTGGGCAACTAAGAACATTTTTGAACCATCATTAAAGGCAAAAAAATACCTTTTAAGCAATGTTTTAACTTGTGCTAAACAGCAATCTCAGGAAGAATGCCGGTTTCTTTCTGCTGTGGGCCGATTTGTCAAACTGCTATTAAGAATTTTCAGTTATAAAAAAAAATAAAAATGGAGTGAACCTTTATTTTTTTCTTCTAATTTATTACGCTTGATTACGCAGCTGGAATGGGAAGGTAGCTGCTGTTTGTAGTTAAATAACTCCTCACAATTTCTTAAAGAAATGATCTTCAAAGCTTTAATGGGTCAGTGGCTCAAGTACAAAGGAAAGATTGATTTTCATACTCCCACTCTTTGTTCCCAAAGTTTAAAACAGACACGTTCTGGTAAATTAGTTTGTCTATGTTATTAATGGAAGAACTTATTAAACTCCCATAAATACATGGTGGTATCTTACTTAAAACACAGAATGCATTTGCTTTGAAAAAAATACATTTCTAAAAGTAAACAGGGGTGTAATATTTTTATTTGATTTCAGAAATGCCTCAAAAGGCAGCAAGTGGGAGAACTGGGGGTTTGCAAAATATATTAGGTTTGCATAATGATGAATGGCACAAAGAGCGTAGGCTCGAGTCGATAGAAAATATGTTATTTGCCTTTAATGAAAAGCATTCGCATACTGGGTGAGTGGTAATGCTGTGGGGAGAACGACTACGTTAAGCAAGAAATATTTTCTAGGTGAAATGCTGCTTTTATGTAGGGCTCGTGCACGTTCCTCGGCCGAGCGGAGGGAGGTAACTCTGCCGGTGCAGGAACGATCTTGGGGTCAGGGCGGGTTTCAGTGTTGGCAGAAAAGAGAGATGCTGTGATAAAGATTATTGAGCCCCAAGCAGGCAGCAGCGCTGTGGCTACAGGAGGGGGACGAGGGGAGTGTTCCTCAGCTGCCCCAGCTCCTTTCACATCAGCTGCGGGTCTGCCCCAGGGCTGTGTCTTCTCCTACACAAGCCGAGGCACTGCTGATATATTCTCATGGCCTCCAAGGTCACCGAGTTTTCCCCTGATGGTCTGCCTGTCTGGAGAAGGATGTCTTAGCACACTTAATCACCATTTCTTTCACTCATCCAACAGTGTTTAGTTCTCCCTATGAATAAATCCCCCACACCTCAGCAGTTCACAGGGGAGGACAGACCCTCAGAAATGTTCCCAGTTGACCCCATCAACAGCTCTAGAGGTTACTGTACCAGGTGGGCTCCGGTTAACTAGAAATTCACTACCAAGGCTGTTACGGGGGGTAAAACCACCCTTTGAACCCAAGTTCATGCCGTTGCTGCCTGCTAAGGGAAAGGCAAACTGCCTGTGACAGGCTAGGGGGATATTACCAGTGGGTCGATCAGCTAGACAAAGCTGATTTGTGTGCTCCCCACTCCCACTGGAGGTAGTGAAGCTTAGCTCCTGCTGCTGCTCCTCCTGCTCCTAGTCCTGCTGATGACTCTCCCTATGAGTTTTACTCTGAATGTCAGAGCTATAGGGTTAATTACGGGAAGATCTGGAATTTTCACGTGGACAATGATGCTCGGTAGATGGCTGATGCCATATGGACTGGGTGGATGTGGTCTTCCCCCGTTCATATTTTTTTTTCACTTTGCCAGGGAAATTCAACATAGTCCCCAGTACAGCCTGGGAGAGCATCAAATAATTGTGCTTCCTCAGTACAGCATGGTCTGGGAGGTATATGGTGTAATTGGGATAAACTCAGTGTCACCCATACTGGTGCCCAGGAGCAAGGACAACTCCATGTAGAAACATAGTCCTGGTGGAGGACACTGGGTGGGGGAGAGGGTCTGAGGTAATGTTTTTCTGTCACAGTAGGCTGTTTCCTTCAAATGCAGAAGCTTCACAGAAGTGATTTACACAGCCGCTGTGAAATATCAGATTGGAGCATTCCAAGAAAGTCTTTTGGGCTCAGAAGTATTTTGATTTTCTAAAAGACATTTTATTTCAACCACTGTATATTATGCATTCAATTAAAAAAAAAAAAAAAAAGAAAAAGTCAAAATTCAAACAAATGTGATGAACTAATCAAAATGTTTGAATCTTCTACTCCCTGTGTACTCATTCCTCCCTCTCCCTTCACATTTGTGGAAAATTTCCAACGTTTTGAATTGTTTCTGGAGCAGAAATAAAAACAAGGCTTCCCTTACTTCTTTAGCACTATAATCTTGTGGTTCTCCGGCGTAATTATCCTGCCCAGTCCCAGTGACATGGTTCTTTCAGACACGATGCTTTCTCACTGTTGTCCAACCAGTTGTCCCTACCAGAGAGGGCTGGGAGGGGGATTCTTGCTTGAGGAATGGGGAAATTAATCACAACGTGAGCTCCACACCAGCTCAGGGGAGAGTGTGCAAACTGGGATGTCTACCCCTAGTGCTAGTCACACAGGACCTCAGGGTATTCGTCAAACCATTTTTCTGCTTTCATATTTTTTTACTTATATACAGTCTTTGTAAATTACTCCTTAAAGGAAAATGCACCCTATATACTGGGAATCAAGTGTTGCATTGCCTCCCAGAGCATTAAAGCTCAATCTTGAAAATTACTGTGTTTCTCTCAACCAATAATTGGGAGACTGCTACAGACCCTTGATCCTTTTGGAGCTAGGTACTTGCCACTTCTAAGCCTCTGCTTATTTATTCATGACTAGTTTCATACTAATTTCTTAATCTTTAAACATTGTTTACTGGCTCATAGTTCATAGAATCATAGAACGGTTTGGGTTGGAAGGGACCTTGAAGATCATTGAGTTCCAACATCCCTGTCCCATATGGGCAGGGACACTTTCTACTAGACCAGGTTGCTCCAAGCCCCATCCAGCCTGGCCTTGAACACCTCCAGGGATGAAGCAGCCACAGCCTCAGAGGTGAGTAGGCCACTGAGAATACTCCCCGCAAGTTAATTTTAACACTGGATCTGAACAAAACCCCAGGGACTTTGACAAGAGAGGACACAAACTCCAAAGTTTTCTCTACAATGGGCCGATTACGGAAATTCACATCAATGGACTTGAGGGATCTGAAACCTGATCTCTGTCTGGGCTCATTTCTTGTTAACATGAATTATACCAAGAGCTACACTTTCATGATAAAGAAGAAGGAAAACTAACATGGAAAAAATAATTGACTGCAAATACCACAAGAAAAGTTTCCAAAGTGATAGCAGCCACCTGCACTAATGATACTGAAATAAAATGTACAAGCCCAGCATTGTATTATAAAATATGTGCAATTAAAAAGATCTCATGGCTGCTTGTTAGGACAGTCAGAAACAGAAATTTGCAGGCATGGTTATCAAAAAATCTTTCACCATATCGTTGACTGTAAAAGCTCATAAATGGAAATTGTAGCTCATTTCATTTCACACAATCGTGTGACAGCAAACAGACTCCTATACCTGCTCGGGACCACAGACTGGGGAGGACCATGCTACTTTGCAAAGGAATGATGACAAGATACTTCATGTCATTTGTTTGCAGTGAGACTCCCACTGAAGTGACTCTATTGCAATTATTGATGAGGATGTGATGAATAGACGTCTTTTTCGTGCCCTGGCAGATACGTGCAGTGGCTCATGTGGACCTTCTGTTTTGTTCAGCCCTCTAGACAACACCAGGTCACCACAAGGATGAGTGCAGAGCTGGTAAGTGGCATGTTTGCATGCAATTGTACTAGCAAACCCCAGCCGGGTTGTTGGTGACAGCAAGGAGGGCTGGTTTAAGCCTGGCACAAGTTTTACTTGACTAGTAACTAAATGCTCTCCAGCCTTTGCCCTGAAATCTGGATACACCAAATCCCCCATCCTCAGGGGGCTTTCTCAGGCTGAACTTCCTCATTTCCAAGGGCTCAGGATTATCTACAACCAAGAGAAGGCAATGACATGCTCAGGCGGCACCACAATGGAAGGAGGTGCAGAAAGCAACTCAGACAGTGTGCTCTTCTAGTAGCTTTAGCTTCCAATGCCTTTTTTTGTGGCTGCCCCAGAGCAGCCACCACACGAATACCTCCACCATCCCATCCCTGATCACCGACTCCCACGTGCCACTCCGGTGAGTCTGGGGTGATGTTTTGGTAGCCACCAATGAGCTGTGTGTTTTGTTTCAGCAACCATTTTCAGCATCTGCTTTGGCTCTGCCAACTTGCAGAGCAGGCAGGGTCTGAGGGGAGCCCCCTCTGTGACGGAGCTGCTCCAGGGGGTGATAGTCCCTCAGGGCACCGAGGATCTCCCAGAAAAATCTGGAGAGAATGGGAACCATGGCAGAGTCTGTCCCTTCAGCTTCCAAGCGTTTGGTTGTAAAACGAGAGTGCATTTCCTGGCTCTGATGCTCCCAGGAACGCACTTTGCTATCGCGCATACGCTGGCCACTGTCTAAGGGAGCTGTGGGCAGACAGAAAAGGAGAGGAAAATCTTTCTGGAGCATTTTCGCCTTTTTACCAACAGAGGGATTTGAGAGCCTTTCTCCATCTGCAGTCTCTGGCATCGACGTAGCCATAGGAAACTAAGGATGTGTGTGTACAGTACAAATGGCCCTGTGGATGCTGTGTCGTGTTCAGCCAATGGTTTTACATACAGACCTACAGAACGTTTTCCAGGAGACGCTCACTGAAACACAGGCTGAGAAATCTCTTCCAAGGCACCGGAGAGATGGAGCCACTGCTGGAATGAAAGCGATCATCTGCTTAACAGCTCAGAGCTACACACACACCAATTTGGGTCAGGAAGTCAAAAATAACGTAGTGCCAGATTGAATTTAAATTGTACGGTGGTTATAAGCAAGCAGAATATTATTGTGGTGCCTGGGTTAGTATTTTCCTCTTTTGGAAAGCACCATGGGATCATTAATGCATACAAGTTGTTAGGCAGGCGTTGGTTTTATATCTCATCTGTAAGGAAAAGCTTCCAAAAAGGCACTGGTTTTTAGCTGTAGGCTCTAGAGAGAGATAAGATGCCAGTTAGGACCGAACCAACCCTGCTCTTCCAGCACAGGAGGATTCCCCCAGTGACTGCGTATCCAAGGCTCTTCCATCCACATTTCTGATCTGACCCACTGTAGGGCTCACTTCTAATCAGCTTCTTTCTCCCTGTCTCTGCTTATTGTCTCCCAAACATTTTAAAATGGCAATAACCACACAGCTTGCTTGCTGGCTTTCAACCGTGCTGGAGAAACGGCTTTATTAATGCCGTGACTGTAATGCTGTGTGTGTGTGAGCACGCCTATGCATGTGTGCTGAGCTCTGACAAGATTACAGCCGGAGATGGTCTGACTACAGGCTACATCCTATTTAGGCTTCTGCAAAGATTAGGAAGAGCAATCTCCCTTTTGTCTTTGAAACATGAATGGATGCTCAGCTTTCAGCAGTCTGTAAACTGCCGCAATTGCTCTGAAAAATAACAGCAACTTTTAAATTAATGATTTACTGTTAGAACAAGAGATAAAAAAAAAAAAATGTCACTATCTGCACTTCTCTCTCCCCCTTCACCCAGCTGAACTGTACGTGGATATTGGATCTCTTTTGTTGGCAGAAATTCTAGTAATCTCTAAAGGACGTGCTTTTTCTGCCTTCTCAGGCTACCTCACTGAAGAGAATTCCAAAGATTTCTGGAAAAGCTTTTTAACATTGGCAGCAGAGCTCCAACCCTCCCATACCCCTTCCCCCCGGTATCATCATAATTTACAGGATTCATATGACCATGTAACTACTTTGTGATTACAGGGAAAATACCTTACAAATACATAATAATTACAAGTACATGCAGATTACTTCATAAATACATTCGAAATAAGAAAATAGTTCAAAGATTAATTGTCCCTTATCTCACAGTATTTAAATCATTTTCCCCCAAATGTACAAATATATTTGTAGCGCCTTCAAGGCTGGCAGAGAAGGGGTTATGATGGTTCTGATCTGAGAGGAAAAAATGAAATTTGACAGGCATGGATTATTTAAAGCATGCAGATGTGAGCCATATAACCACTACACTTTGATGCAAATCATAGAGGAAAGCACAGGAGGGATGGCCTGTACAGAGAAGTAGTGGACAAAGTTAGGATTTCCTGCCATCGACTTGAAATTTATACAAATAATCATTTAATGGCAGCGCAGCATTACGTTCCTTGTTGCATGCATTAATGTCAGCATCTGGGAACAACATTTTGACAATTCTATTAAAATGCTTCACCATTCCCTATCTAACACCTGTTAGCTCTAATTTTCTTTCCTGAGACGTACATCAGTAGACAGTGTAGATTCCAAATCATTTATCACTTTTAAAGTGCTTCCATATGAGCTTTTTGGGGGGCTTATCTTGGCCTTAGGAAAACCTTTTCTGACTGTATTAAAATTCAGTACTTAGAGGGGGAAAAAAGTGTAGACATCAATGTTTCATAGCATTCATGTCTGGTAATTATTAGCCTAAATTATGGCTTGCACATGACTTGACAAAGTGGACCATGCATTTAAAAAAGCTGCTCACTAGACATGCACCGCTCAATATGTTCCAAGTTATTGAGATGTCAGTCAGTAATCATAAAGCAAACACCCCTCACTGAAAGGACCCTGCTAAGAGGGCTATGAGACCTGGGGGACTACCTAAAAATGTCAGAAATGTTACAGCCTAAATGAATGACATCAGCAAGAGAACATGTGTTTAAAAGCACGTGCAATTAGCTAATACAATAAAATGCAAATCCTGGAACATGACGGACCCAAGGAGCAGGATCTGGGAAGAAGCATTTAAAACCAAACCTAAATATTCTGTTCTGCAGAATGGGAAAACATTCATACATATATATATATATATATATATAAATATAGGAAAAGTGAAAAATGATCACGTTGGTGTTTTTATAGCTGCTCATTGTGGAAAGAGGAAGAAATGCTTTATATCCTTTATCTGCCCATACGTAATAGGCTTGCTTATCATTATGTATGTTAAATCACTCCCTGCGTTGCTCCTATCATGCAAAACAAGGTGTACTGTGAATTAATGCGGTGTTTGTAATCTCTCACCTTTTACGATGCTGACCATAAGTTAATCAGCTTGAAGAGAGATGAGTATTATGTACTGTATTTTAGAAGTATTTGCCTTTGCAATGCAATATCCTTATACAAGAGATAAGGCCTAACCTATTCCCACCAACATATATTTGGGAATTTTGCTGCTGGTTTGGGTGGGTAAAACAGCGGCTCCACAGGCAGCATTTACACTGAGGGACTCTGGTGCCATGGTGCAGGGTGATGTGATGGAAGGTGATCTCCAGAAAAGCAAACATGGGTATTACAGGCTGAACAGCCTGGTTTTTTTTTTGGTTTTTTTTTTTTTTTTTTAATACAAATTTTGCTTTTATGGTCTGAATCTGCAACATGGGGATGAGTCGGGTGCTAAAAACTTTCAAGCCTCCTTAGAGCCAGGACTTCATCTGTCTGTGTTTTTCACAGCAACATGTCAAATGCATCCAAACAAACAGCAGAAAACAAAGCACATAAAGCAGCTGGCAGCAACTAGAGATGTATATATCCCTGGACAGTTTTAAAATGTCCATCAGCGCACAGACACACACCTTTACCTTCACGCGTCTGCTGTTTACTAAATAACATTTCAGCACAGTTTTCATCTTATAAGGAAAGTGTTTGAAACTTGGAATAAGTGCACTTAATTAAAGGAAGGCTGTGAAAATGTGCACTAATCTGATATGACTAATAGCAAAGTGCATGAAATTGCTAATTAGAATTTCATTAAAGGTGCTGCTTTATCAGACTGCGAATATCACAACCTTTAAAATTCTTTCAGGAAAGCTTAATTCCTTTTCAAACGGAAATATTCTTTAAAGACATTTGAATTGTTCTGAAGGAATTTGTAGCTTAGGCTGAAACATAAAATGTTGCCAATATTCCACGGGAGTAATATTTGAATAAAAATATGTATCAGGTACTTTCTTTCATCAGGCAGATGAATAATTTTTTTTGAAAATATTATTGTTCAAATAGTACAATCAGCTAAGAAAAATAAAGTTTAATCTCTAGATTATTTCAAACATGATTTGTTTTTATGCTTATACTGGAATATTTGATATGTTTTTGCTTTAAAGGAGGAAAGAAAAAAAGCTTGCTTCAAAAGTAATATATGAACAATACCAAAACCAGCTACGAATGTAATTTTATAAAAGTACATAATGTTTTGGATGTCCAGAAAGAGGAAATTAATTGTCTACTTTGATTTAAAAAAAATATACATCAAAACCTAATATTCTTTGTGAAGCATCTTCTAATATCTTGAGCAGAAATTTAAAAAAAATCTGTATTTTTAAGGTACTATTGGAGAAACCCTTGAACTTTGCACAAATGCCTGTATTTCTACACTTAGCTAATTTATTAATTAATTTAACCTCTTCTTTTAAGTCCTAAAGCTTACTGCTCTTTATTTATTCTATTACCCCTTGCCTCTCTTTTCTGATGACAGAGTTTCCCTCCTCAGATTTATTGTTAATTTTGGAAATACACTCTGGCATCAGCGCTTTTCTTTGCAGCTGAACTGCTACCTTTTGCCCAGCCATCCCTAAGATCTGTGTCCCTCTCACTGCAAGGATAGGGCAGCAAAGCTCATCTTCCTTTCAGGTTCACTTTTTTCTGGGGAAAGAGCTACTTTCCATCAGTTTTTGTCCCCTGGGTCTTAGGAAATGCACTTCTTTGCGTAAGACCTGATCCTGCCTTGGTCAGAGTAGGCTCCCCGTGACAGCAAAGGGCTTTCCATTGCCTGGTCCGTAGTGAATTCATAGTCACAGATTGAATTTTTAACAAAATTCTCATTTACTTGTGCATCACACTGCAATTTTTGGCCCAGCAACCAGCAGGTTTGCTCACATAAGCAGAACAGGATTGGGATTTAAATAGCTTTGCTCCTTTTTTCCTTGAAATTTAAGTTTACTGGCATAGGTAACTAGTATAAGGCTTTCAGCAAAACTAAAGATGACTGAAGCAGCTGAAGTTTACGTGTATTAAAAAAATATTCATCAAGGCTCCCCATTTGTGGACTGCAATTACTGCTATTAATACTAGCAAAAAAAAAGCTGTACTTTTGCTGGAATTAAGTATTCAGAGCACATTTTTAGAAACTCAAATTAAAAACTAATCAATGTAAATTTACATGACAAAAAGATTCTTGGAAATGGATAAAGAGTGAACAGAAGAATCTTTACTTAGGAGATAGTATATTATTACTTTGAGCATTTTTAAAAATCACATGTCAATTACAGTTTGGTGTGATTTCAGCTCTTGTTATAGGTATTTTCATGCCAGTAGGTATTTTATCAGTTGGACAAAGCAACACATAAAAGTCATTTCAGCTTTCTTCATAAATATGCCAACTTTCTTTATGTACATTTGCTTTCTACAATAAATACATTGATAAAAAATCAGTCTAGACTCATATAAATGAAAATTATGCTTATTAAATCTAATGTCTGGTGTCAAAAGTGAGGTGTCAATCTTACCTATCTTACTTCTAAGCAAGGCAAACAAAGCTGCTAATTATAATATTTAAGTTTAAATATAGAATTATTGTTCAAATATAGAAAACAATGGGGCGGTTGTTCTTTCTACAGCTATATGATTAAGACTACTTATGTCTCATTTTATGCAAAATAAATGACACATGATTGTGATTTAATTCATGCTAAGTAAATGTCTGCAGGGATTTATGACAAGAAAAGAAATAACAATCCATACCTTGTTACTTGTCAATAACTGCATTCAGAACAGTGGGGAGGAGGGTAAAATAAATAACTGCTCGGAAAAAAACACACATACGCAAAAGGAGAAGCGTGCAATAATTTACATCATGTTAATCTAAGGCTGCTGGTTGTCATACACTGAGTGTTATAAATAAATGTAGTTCTGTACTATTCCACCTTATTTTACTCTCGCTTTTATATTGCCACCGCTCCCAGATTCAACGTGCCTCGATCCCCATTGCCGGCAACAAGATTAGCGCGCTCCATAAACATGACGAGCTGCATTTAGTAAACTGTTTGCTGAGCAAAGATAAGACGCTGACATTTACAATTTCGTTCTTCAGAAATTATGAGAGGGACAGGTTTTGGTGAGCAAAGGGAAACAAGAGCAGGAAGAGGCACTGGTCCTTCCCCCTTCCCGCTGCGAGGCGAGGAGAAGCCAGGCGTGCGTGGTCTCCAGCTGGCAGCCAATGCTGGCAGGGGACTGGTGAGGGTGGAGTTGGGGGTTGGCCTCCTACATGGCCACAAGGCTCCAACATGGGCAGGAAGGCGTCCCCACCACCCTTCTGGTTTTGACCGTATGTAATAACAGGAAAGTTAGAACAGAAACGTGTCTAGTTCAAAGGGGGTTTATTTACTTGGTTGGAGGGAGGCAGCTGCCACCAGTGTGTGGTGGGGATCCATGGGACTGTCCCTGAGCACGTTGCCTGGCACGCCACACGGCCGGTGTAAATCCAAACTACTGATTTTCTGGGGATGAGATTAAAAGCAGTATAACTGCTTGGCTGGGCTGTTCACCCTATGTTGATCATGGAGCACAATGTGAGGCTTTTTCCAGGTTTAAAAAGAGAAATTGTTTGAAGGTTGACCTTAGTGGGTTGTAGGTGCAGGAATGATGATGAATCTGGCTCAGGGAAAAGAGACTAGATTTGTTTGTAGGATTTACTGCGTTTGCATTGCTCTGACAGAAAGTTGTCTGCTTAATTCCAAGGAATGCGAACACTCATGCTGCGGTCAGGATATCACTTTCTGCAGCTCTGTGCAGCTCCGCTCGGCAATGTTGAGTAGTTTTGTTCCTTTGCCATATTTATTTAGTGTTTGACCCGGTAATATCTTTCTGTTACCCAACTTCTTCTTGCTGGGAGCCAGCAGCTCCTTACATGGAAGCTGTGGTCCTAGAGGGACATAAAATCTCGTGGAACCCTCAACTACATACTGTGTGATGGTCTCAAAACTGTGCCCATCACAAGGTCCAAGAAAGCACTTCTCAACTGGGCTTCACCTCTTAAAACATAAGCAAGTGTGGCTTTTGGTGGCCTTATAGATTTAATTCCTATGCTCCACTAAAAGGCCAGTCAGAAAAGATCAGAGAAGAATTAAATCTGCTAGATATGCTTATAACAAGCCAATAATCCTACATTTGTTCTTAGAAGCAATGACCAGTAGCACAGGACTAGTGAAGCAATGAGAAAGAAGTAAGCAGGACTAAACATAAGCTTTGTGAGGCCTACTGCGTTATTCTCAAGTCCTTTGGAAATCTTGCTTTCTTTTTCCTTTTTCAGCCTCCCTCTGCAACTTGTCTTGGGTTTACTCCTTTGTCTCTCCTCCCTCTGTGTTTCTTTCCCTCTTGCTTTTATGCTTCCTTCCACATCATCTTATTTATCATCCACTACCTTTGTTTGACTCCATCTCAGGCCTGACGGTTTCCTCGTGTGCAAATCCAACACCCCTTTTTTAACCTTTTTCTTAGCCCTTGCCACATTTAAGACTTTCCTATTCTCTTCCTCGTATAAACATCTCTCACCACAAATACCTGCTAAAACTCATCAAAATATTGATGCTGCTCAAGTTCACTGAATGAGTCACTTCCCCTGTTGCCTTTGGACATCTCAAGACAAATCTCTTTTGCTAGTTTGTGTGTAAAAATTGGAGCAGCCTAGTCTTTTTAGAAGAAAAGCTAAGCGAAGAAAACTTATTCTCCCCACCTTTTGCTGCATATAGCTTGGAACTTCAGCTCTGCACACAAATTGCCAGAACCTGGATTGTTTTATGCTAACCTTTATAGGTAATCCTGAAAGCCTACCTAATCAATTGAAGATCATAAAATATTAGACTTAATACTGCAAAGTGCTGCTTTACAATTCACATAACAAGCTCCTAAATAATTCAAATAGCAAACATATCCTACTACTCAATGATGGGAGGTTGTTTAGATCAGCCGGAGAATGTCAACACATGCCACATCTCATGGATCTACCGCGTTTCAGGAACCCTATTAAGTTAATTGCTGGTTTCTGACAGCGGAGAACATGCTGGGAGCAGGGTGATCTTTATTAGCCTTTCGGGCATTTTCAAACATCAGCCATTTTGCCCCTACTTGTATATACCCGGCACGGCACGGAGAATGTAAATCAAGTTGTGAGACAATAACCGGCGTTGGCACCACCTTTGCATGGGATTCATTTGTGAATTAAAATAAAGGTTCTAATGTCAATTGTTTTGCCTGTTAAATTTATGTATAATACCATATACGTATATATTTTGTAAAACTCTAAGAGGAACAATCAAGCAATTACATCACTTTGCACTGCATATGTAAGGCACATGAAAAGGTAATCAAGCTGTGGCGCCTCACATCTTCCTAATGGAAGTACTTTGAAGGCTATAAATAGACAAGAAGCTTCCGAGTAAATTAGCAACACAATATAATTTTCATTAGGTACTTGCCTTGTAGTATTGATGTACACAGGTGCTCTTTGTTCTTATATATGTTTTAGACCAATGTTTTGATTTCTAAATACCCCAAACACCCTTTTGTTCAGCATTTTAATTTTCTCACTCTATTTTTTAACTACCTACTGATATCAAAGAGTTCTAGGAGAGAAAAAGGAGGGGGAATAAGAAAGAGTCTCTAAAATTATTTGAAATTAAGTTCTAGCCATCCATTCCTGGCCTGATCCAAGCCCTCTTGAAGTAATTTAAGAGGTTTGAAGATAATTTTGTGGTCTCTGGCTCACACATATACCTCTATTAATTCTATATATTATGGACCACCCAGTTTTCAGCTGGTGTGTCAGCTTCAGTACAACCATTCTAGCTAAAGATCTTATGCAGATTCAAATATCCAACACAAACTAAAGGAAAATGAAATTATTTAGCTATATAAATCAGGAAATACTTCTATTAACAATAAAATTGTATCCTTTAATCACAGAATAAACTTGTCAAACACACTCTAGATAAAAATAACAGTTACGTTAACTGCGTTGTAAATACAATGCAAAATACAGTTGCTTTTCAGGAATCAGCTAGTGTAAAAAGAAAAAAAAAAGTATTTAAAAAGTCATTTCACTGTGACATGGAGAAGTATCTCTCTCTTTTGCCTACTCTGGACTCATCACAGATTCACAGTTTAATCTTTGGAGGAGTCCATGGAGCATTCTATTTCATGGCTTATCTCTTCAGTAGCCACCACAACAACAGTGGCCAGTGTTGTTGCATAGATGTTACAAACACATTTTGCAGGCATGGCATTCTTTGGAGTCAGTATGACACATCTGAGGTGTATGAAAAATTCTAAATTGCATTTGATAGCTCCCAAATTGGCTTGTTTCATTGAATTAAAAAAGCTATTTTAAGAGTGAGACATTTCACTAGAAAAGTATGACTCCTCTTTTGTGTGTTAGTGTGTATAAATATATATATGTATGCATATATTTATACACACATTTGGATGAGCATGTGTTCTGTATTGCTTTGAAAGATGCTCTTTGTGGAGACTGTAAAAGGCTAACTGAATTTTGCAGTTTTCTGAAGACAGGGACATTGTGAAGATAGGACCAATACCTCCTGCCACTTCTGACACTTTTGAAAACAATTGTTTCACATCATGGCATGAGACAGAACACACATGTCTTACCTCTCCCATTGTGCCAAAATATAGTATTTTTGTATTGCACACACACTGCCTGAACCTGTGAGGCTGAGACCTTTCCCATTGCCAGAAACAGGAATAGAGAGGTGTTACTTCTCCTGTATCATCAGATGCCAAATAAATGCAAAGGTGGAAGGCATCTCAACAGCTATCTCCCAAGTCCCTTGACATAGCAATCTAACATGTATTTTACTAATTGAAACCTTTTCACATGGACATTGTAGTTGAAAGGTACTATAATAGTACTCTATTTGGAAATATCCCTTTAAAAACCAAAATTTGTCAAGTACTTTCATGTCCCCAAGTGGGTACTTGAGAATTAAGCAGCAGATGTAAAATTTACACTGAAGTGCCTCTCTCAGGCACTGGACGTGTATGAAACAGGTAAAATGGATTATAAGCCCTCTTTACCAGCAAGTCAGTAAGGGGTTTAAGGCTGCAGTTTCTAGCCTGCTGCCATTCAAAAGGTAGGTGACAAGGTAAAATCTTGCATGTTCCCTTCTGTAGTTTTCTTTATCCACTGCAGAGAACATAAAAAAATAATCACTCTAACAACCTGCATGAACTGTAACCATGTCAGATGGCTGCTGAATGATTCAGTTGTGCACATTGTGCTGGAGGAAGAATGCATGTTATTTATCAAATGCGCTCGTCTCCTTTCTGGGGCTGCCAAGGATGATGTTATGCAAGGTTATGGAGCAAGATGACAGATCTCTGGGTCTTGTGCCAGTAAGTGATCTCTGATAACACTGAGTACTAAATATAAAACCAGGAACTGGAGAGATGCGGAAGTTATGTACCTTTTGGACTGTTTCATAGCTTACTAGATGATAGAGAGTACTGGAACTTTGGCTTTAAGGAACCATGGGCTGTGGAATCTAAAATATTAGGCACCCAGCAGAGGTTTTATACAGTAGTTTCCCCTAATCTCAGAAACATCTGTTCATTTTTAAAAGTAAATCTGTACACAGTTTACATTTCAAGGAGGGTCAGATTCCATTCTTCAATTTCCTTTTTCTGTGTGTGTGTGTGTATCATTTATTGTATTCTCAATCACTGTGAGTTTTATCCCCTCTTTATTTCTCCTCCTGGTGTTGCCTGTCCCCTTAAAATAAAACTGGCTCGTTTTCCAATCAAGTCATGTGTGTAAATGAAAATGATTCCACAAGTGTCAGCATGTGATATTCCCCTCTTTGTGCAAAATTGGGAGCACCTCGAGCAATGTGAAAAATAAAATACCTTCTGGAGACAAGGGATTTTCCTTGTACTTGGAAGCTGCAGGACTTCCAGGGCACATCAGCCGATTGATTACCCATTCAGCCTACTTTGTTTCCTTTCATAGCACAAATAAGATTTATGACAATTTAGAGCTGAGATGAAGTTTTGAAGCTTCATTTGATTTTTCGGCTTCAAAGAAGGAAGGCCTCCAGAACAGAGGCACTGGTTTCTTATCAGACAGAATTGATTTTTCTGGAGGCAGCTCTTCCATTCACTGACTTGACTGGAGGCCCTTTTTCTAGGAATGCCTTCCCAGTAATTCAAGGGCTGGCAGTAAGCACAAGGAGATGTTCCCTCCTAAGTTTCTTTCTTTTCTCCTAGCCATTGGTGTTGGTGTCCAGATTGCCCAAGGCACTGAGGATTTGTTTTTAAACAAATTTTCAAAGCAGTCAGTCTGGTTGTGTGCTAGCTGTAGAAGGGTTATATTTCCCATTTCAGTTTAAGCTGCAACAAACAAACGACGAAAAACATTGAACAGTCATAGAATCCTAGAATGGTTTAGGCTGGAAGTGACCTTAAAGATCATCTAGTTCCAATCCCCTGCCATGGGCATATATTCCACCAATAATCAAAATGCATTTTCCTCATGGTAATGCAGCAGCTCAACACAGCAGAGAGAAAAGAAGAACCTGTTTACACTGGCTTTCTGGTTTTAGAGCACTTAATGAGTGCTACTGCAGAACTGCTGCCTGCCCAGGTACCCAGACCATGTGGGTAGTGCTATTGAGCATCCCAAGTATGTAAGAGAAGACTAGAAACAAAATCTTAGTGTGAGAAATCACTTCATTAGCTTTGGTCTTTTTAGATTTTTGCTTGATTGCTACTTTCTGATGAGTTAGTTGTCAAGGAATCTAAATAGTTTCATGAAGAATTAAGGGCAGGCAGTTTTGAACAGTGAGACAGAACCTTAAACTGGACTGCTTTGTGCATCTGGTATGGAGAGCTGGCCAGTCCTGCTAAACAAACAGATGGTTGAATTATGGTTCTTACCGGCATTTGTGGCTGTTTTCCTCTTTACAAATTATAGCAATATTGGCCGGAGCTCATCAGTTTCTGAATCACTATGGCTAGATCCAAGTCTACTAGACCAGATCACGCCCTTTGGGGTTGGTGCAGACTGACACGGTTGATTTCGGTTATCATTGCTATGTTTGGCTCTACAAGCCAAGCGCGTGTCCATGCAAGTACACTGAAAATATGCTTTGCGTTTCAAGGTCCCTTGACCTTAATGGACCCAAGCCTTACCAAGCACAACCTCTTCTGACTGTCAGCCAGTGGGTTCCAATAGAAGTGAATCCACATGTTCGTTACAGCTAAGCATTGAAAAGTCTGTAAGATGCTGTACTTGATAGCAAGTACAAGTAGGTATAATCTTCTCACTCCTGTTGTTTCAAACCACTCCGTCTTGTTCTTCCAGCAGCCTCCTTGTTGAGCAATATCAGGCCAAGGACAGACCTTGTAAATCTTTGCCTGCAGGAACTTTAGAGATGTAGAAACAAATGCTATGAGTGCTCAGGCTTTAGGGAAAGACCTGAGGTCCTTCAAGACTTTAACGTTTAGCCCCAGAAGCTTTTTGGAGACAAGACAAAAATATTTGGCAGTATTGAATGAAGCAGATATTGCAAAGCAATCTAGAAAGATGAGTGTTGATCTACCTGTTTCTCCCTGAGAGAAGGAGGGGTCACACAAGGGAAATGGGATGCTCTTTTTCTTGATCAAAAGCCATGGTGAATGACTGCAGTAAGATGTATCAACATTCATGTTTTGTGTAGCTGCTGCAACGGCTGATGAGAAACGTAGAGGTTTGGTGGTTCTTTGACAGCTCTGGGACTTTATAATAGTGTTCACAAGGAACTATCGCAATGGTAACCAGGAACTGTCAGTTTACAAAAACTTTATCTCAAGTGTTTCTTTCCCCCCCCTTGTTGATTGAACTATTGCATATTTTAGAGCAGATAACTGATTCCCTGATGCAAGAAGATGTTCCTAGCAAAGATTTTCAGTGATAAATCTTTTATTATGTTGGAAGAGGAAAAAACAGAGTAAAAAGAACATATCCTGGTTGTATTCTATCTGATTAAGAGGAAGATATTTTATTTCTCTGCCCTATTCCTCCCTATTCCTAGTGATACATAAACTCACTTCAGACACAGAGAGGATTCTCTATTAAAATCATAGGCCTGAGAAACAAAATGCAGATGACCTCCTGAATCTTGAAAATGACCTTAATTGTGGGAGAGATTTCCTCATGAACAATTCTAAATGAAAATTTCTTGCTTATGACTCTCAAAACCTTATTGTGAACACACAATACTGTCAATGGAAAAAAAAAGAATTAAAATTTTCTAGATACAAACTAGAAGAAAATATGACTTAAAAAAATCCCATCCTTGCTTAATTTCAAACTTTTCTAAGAATTCCTTGTGTTTTTGTAGGCTGGATAAGGAGAGATCTGGATTAAGACTGGTTTTACAAAACCAAAACCAGATTAAGGAGGTTGATGAGAGCAATGTAAAACCACCCCAGTTTGCTCAAAACTTTTATCTGTTTCCCCTTCAACTCTAAACTTTCGTGGCTGAGATAAAATGGAAACTGAATCCAAACAAGCCGGTTTTGCAAAAGCTCCTCAGCTCTGCTCTAAAAATAAGATTAAAGAAATCCTCTAGGCTGCAGGAGATGACTTTATCTTGTTACATTGCAAGCCTCATTCCCTTACTTTAAATCTTCTTCTCCCTTACTAAAGATAACTAATAGGGATGCTGAGAACCATTGTATTCTGTTGACATCTTTAAACATAAAGCAAGTTATCAATATCTGGCTTTCGAGGGGTCTCTCTGCTACCGTTCTCAAGTACAAAAGTTTATACTCATATCATTATGAGAAAGAGGTATTTCTACACATACTAATGGAATTTACTTTTGTGAATCTTATGGAGGAACCTGGGACACCAAGAACATTATTGTGCTGTGATTTGCGCTGGTGTAACACCCCTGACTCCAGCAGAATTACATGTGATTTTCTCTACACTGCTGTAAAGCAGATAGGGGTCCAGTGACCTGGGGTACGGCATGGACGAGAAACAAAATTCTGTGCCTTTCTAAGATTACCCATACTAAGGAAACACGTTTGTTTAGATCACATTCTATTACAAAAGAAAATCATGATGTGCTGACTTTCCTGGAACTGCATTAACTTCTGTGTGAGGTAAACTTAGTGTGGCAGTCCTAGACATCTGTCTGGAGGTGTCCTGCCTATTGTCTATATGAACTCCTGCTTTTGAAATTGTACTGATGGTTACAGTTTACACAGAGCTGTTCATATGCAGAATTCTTGGGAAAGAAGTATCCGGCAGGGAAGGTGAAGGCAATTTCTTTTTTTTTTTTCATTTACCCCAGTGAGAAAAGTTACTGGAATTACTCTAGATTTGTAAACACCTGAGCTCAGATTCTGACTAAGTATGCCTTCTACACTAGAACCTGCTGAAAATGCTGACTGACACAATATCTTAATAAGGATCATTTAAAATTATTTAAGTCTCTGAATTCTTTCCCTGATTATGTTTTTCCTTGCTTTTATTTAGCACTGCATGATGAGTCCATTTCACTATCTGACACCCTGTGGGCCAAGTGCATCCCTGTTGTAACAAGATCTCTCATATTTAGAGAATTACTTTGGGATGAATGTGGTCTCTTGTGTTTGCACTAAGTATAATACAGACACTAAACTGTGGATTACCATTTCCTAGTGGGAGATCTGTGTCTTGTGATGAGATTAAGAAGGATGCAGCTGTGAATGGGACCAGTTTGGCTAAGTTGCCCTAAAAATTTAACTAGAGTAACTCTGGGCTGTGGAAAACTATGTGCTATGTTCAAGAATAAACTCCCACATAAAATCCTCGCAAAGCATGTGCAAAGCTCCTTTGTGGTAAAACAGAGCTGTTTTGACTAGCCCATATATGTTTCCTGTGTAAATCCGCCACATCCTGGTCTATAGCTCACTTGCATATCAAGTTTTCATGTGAGTCAGATTCCCAAGGCATCTTTGCAGAATAATAAAGTCATACATGACCATGTAAACGATACCCCCGAAAAAGCCCCTTAGTCTTCTTTTCAAAGTTATTTCCAAAACCAGATTTACACATTCCAGTTTCAAAAGCTGCTCAGATAATTGCCAAAACAAGAGCACTGAGCTACACTCATCTCTAATTAGTAAAATCTGACTTTTGTCTTCCTGCGACAATAGCTTTGTGTGTCTCTGAGAAAAGGGGAGATTTATAGGATACTGAAGATATTTATTTTGAGATGGCATTTTTTCATCATTTTAATATAACTAAATTAAAGGCAGTATTTCTGTTCATTTAAATCATAATTGGTGCATTCCTTTTATCATTACAATCCCTGAGAATGTGGAAGATACAAAATCAGTATAACACATTAGCAATAGATAATACAGTCTAAATAAACATAATAAGCTTTCCTATATGTCTCTAGACCAAACCTTATCTAAAAATACCCTAATGAAGCTGAACCATCCAATTACTTGTTTCTTGGAGGAACCCCTTATTAATGACATTGCAGTGAGGGAAAAACATTAATTATTGGACACAGTGGGATCTTTTACATTCTGTCTAGTCTGGACAGCACCAATTAATACAACAATAATTATCAGCTACCATGGCAGGTTGGCTGAGCAGAGCTCCTATCTGCTGATTGGGTGGGGAATGTGGGACAGCTCTCAGGCTGTGCAGATTTCTCAGACTCAGACCTCTTTTATTTCTTGCACCATGATGTGAAAACTGAATCCTACAGATATTAAAGCAGGTGGATTACCCTACCAAGGCAGGGGCTGCTCCTGTGAGATGGACAGCACAGGTGCCATCATGTGAGAAAGGATATTTTCTCCTTCATCTCCCACCCACCCGCTGTCTGACTTTCTGTCGTTCGGGGATTTAACATGATCGCTCTTTGGATAAGGTGAGTGTGATGGTGCGGGCTTTTAAAGTCGCCCCTTTGCTCGCTCCCTTGTCCTCTCTCCAGCAGTCTTAACATGACAGTTTACAAATGCAGAAGCAAAGGCTGACATGATTTATGGCTGGGGCACTGTTGCTACAGTCTTGAAAGCGGGATACCGATTGCCCACCAAATTTGACCTGAGGCAAACGCCAAGTATGTGAAACTTCAGCTCGAAAGGTTAAAGTCTGCAGAAGTTCTAAGTGAGCGACTAGAGGGGGAACAATGGAAAGTGTTAGACAACCTGAATAACAGGCGTTACTACTCCACTGCCTATAATAATAATAATTCACCTTTTATCCATTGAAGATAAAAGGACACAATGTGGGAAAATTAAGCTGTATAGACATCTTGGGGATATCTCATCTGAGATCACACACCACTTCTTTCTTGTGGTTATCATGATTTTATCAGAGCCACTTTGAAGTCTATATAGCCTTATATCTCAGTTATCTACATTTCATCCTGTATGTATTTATTGCAGATGGGCCTAAGCTGCTAAATTCAGATCCAAATCCAGATTCTGATTTTGAACTCCCTAAGGTCCGTAGCTAGCTTGAAGCTAGGGCTTTGGTTTGGAATCATCTCTATTTATGGGTAAGAAAAAGGGGTTTAATATATGCTCTCCCAGCCTGCATAGCTCTATGTACGTGCACACTGAGTTACCCTCACTCACGCATAAATCTAGGAAAAACAAAACATAGCTATGTAATTAAAAGCTGCCTACAATGTTATTCATATTTTAAAGAAGGATGAATTTATAAAAGAGCCTTAGCCTTGACATTTCGTGATTTCTGAGTGTTTTCCTTTACAACCCTAACAAGTTTTTAACTGTGCTTTAACAGCTGGAGCTCCAGCAGAGACAGACACCCTCAGCTCTCTCTTGCACCCAGGCAAAAACTGCAGGCAAGCAGTGTGTTTTACAAATCTTTGTGCACCTGAGCCTGTTTTACTGTGTTACCTGTAGTCTTGACTCCAGCAGCAAGCAAACAATGACACAGACATAAATAGGGTTATAGAGAAACAGGTTGCCACTTTATTTAGAACTCAAGAGGAATTCCCGAGAGGAATGAGTGTCCTGTTCACAGGGAGGGGACACCGACCAGGTACGCCAGGAACAAACTTCCCTTGTTCTGAGACAAGGCTGTGTAGGATAAGCAAGTCCTCTGTGTCCAAAGGGAACCAGAAATGCTTCTACCTTTTGCATAATACTGATGTGCTAATTAGGGCACTGATATCCTCATAGGGCAAGCTCAAATCTGATCATATGTACAAAACACACTCTCCTCTCTCTCTCTCACACACACACAGAGGCAAAGCATAATCGGAGGGACAGTGGAAGCAGAAATCAAGAAAAACAACTGCAAGAAATAGTGTAAAAAATGCACGTCTGAGAGATCAGGTGGCATTCCTTTGTCAGTGAGTTGGCAGGTTACAGGGAGTCACTCTGCCACTACCATTTGCTTAGCGACTCTCAGCATGCTCTGTATCCAGGCTTGCTCTTTCTTTTTGTTCTTGTGCATACAAATACTTGTTTAAATTCTAGCATACTAATCATACAATCGCTTAGAGACAGACTTTACAGCTGTATCCGTATATTGTTGGTGACAGTCTTTCCCTGTTGTTCTGCAATTTGAAGTATTTTGTACTAGCATCTCTTTCTCTGGCTCTCCTCTATCACCAGGGCTTCCTAAACCTAACGAGGTGATAAAATGCCCTCCACTAGGGATAATCCATTTTCCCAATATAACTTAATTCCTTAAAGCTTCACATCTGGAAGAGGCTTCCAGAAACTACATCTCAGCACCAGGGAGCTGGCATTTCCAGCTCTGAAATACCATTCCTTGAAAATAAAAACCCTTTGTCTGACGAAAGACACATTGTGTCTGGAAATGTTGAGGAAAAGGCATTTCCACAGCAAATGTTTATTTCTGATTATAAATATCCTGCTAAAATTAATGAGTACTAATAAAATGTCAGTGAAACTGGATAGGCATCATCATATGTTAGAACCAAATAGGTATTTCTTCCTTCTATAAAACCTTCTAATTTAACGTTGTAAATATGATGTAATACTTCTGTCTGCAATAAACTGTAAGAAGGGACAGTTTTTAAGTGATCTTGAAGTCTTGTTGCAACACATTTCATCATCCACAGAACACGGGAACGCGACAGAGAGACAGTTTATCAGGAAATCTTGAAAAGAAATTATTTGCCGGTAGCATTGCCCCACTGCTCCTCAAAGACTCTGAAAAACTTTCCTTGTCATGACCATTCACCATCACCTGTCAGATTATGGAGAAGTAAGTGGCTGAGGGGTCAGCTCCTGAAATCCCCTAATTTACCAGCACCCAGGGCACCCCATAATTTGCAGAAACCAGTCCCTGTCCTCAGGATAAGACCTGACAAGATACTGTTAGATCATGGGGAGAGGCAGCAGGGGCCAAATCATGGGACATGCAAGTGGAGGTCCACTAATCTAAACCAGTTTGGTACTCCAGGATTTTAAAAAACCCAGCCAATCTGTCTGCACACTTCCCTCTTTCCCATCAAAATGCTCTAAATCAACACTTTTCAAGGGTTTTAGTCCATGCTTTGCTTTAATCCAAGAAGGACATCACACTCCAAAGGGGAGAGGGAAGGATAGGGAGGGGAAGGAGGAAGGAAGGACAAGGGTGGATGAAGGCACGGAATTGTGTCATACCTCATTTGCTGGTCACAGTGCAGCGGAGGTTGAAAAGGACTAATAGAAGTTATCCCTCAGCGTATACTGACTATAAAAAACATATAGACTGTCAGGGCCACTGTTTGGTGGCATCATCACCATGGCATGATACAACACTGCAGGATTTCTTAGTACATATTCTGCCAGCACCATTAACCTGCCATGCCAAGATAATGAAGATAACCCACGTTCTCGTATTTTTCTTTGGTCCACAGTTAGAAATGAGGTTGACGGTCCAGAAGCGCTATTCTGATAAGCATCCACATTTTTTTAATTCTCTTCCTTTGATCTCCCAAGCAATCCAACCCATTCCCAAAGATCCCCTTCAGCCTTCCAGCTCCTACACAACTGTTATTACCAGCAATCCATAAAAAAAGAGAAAAAAAGAGCCCCTACAATAATTGTCAAGAGTGTAATCTAGTAAATAAATAACATCCTAAAGAATTATTTTAAATTGTAGAGGAGAAAGTTGTCGTGAATCCTTGTCTATTAAAACGAAAATGGACTGACGGAAACTTTTTGATGAAAAAAAAATCTATTTTTTGTAAAATATTTGGCTTTTAAAATATATGCAGTTTTTAAATGTTCAGACTATTTGTTTACCTCCAATACCTAGTAACCTGTCTCATGGCTGACACTGTAGTTTCATTACGTTCCTGAAGTTGGGGCAACTCAGAGAGATCAACTTACAGCAAAAACAGATTCTGAGACAGGGATTGAACTGAAGAAATTGGCTTTTCCCAGTTCACCACAACTATTTTTTAAGACACGAAAAGGTTTTTATTCCTTTCAAGAGAAATATTTTCATTAAAGCTGAAATGTACTGAAAAGGCCATAAAATATACCGTTAATTTAATGGATAACAAAATCTGACTGAAAATTTCTTGAATTTTAGTTGTCGAATTTTAGTAGTGAGCCACAGTATAAACAACAGCACCAATTAATTTGTTTTCTTTTAAGAAGACTCATGCCGTACCTAAAAGACTGTTGCTCTATCTAGTTAAACACTCATGCATTAAAACGCTAATAATTAAACTGTTACGACTGACTAATGAACTCTGCCAACTATAAATGATGTTCTTGTTAGATTCACTGCACAGCAAGGCTTCCTTTGTACTGAAAAAGTTAAAGGTTAAAGAGCTCTTGAAAACAGCGAGCAGCATCTAGAAGCAATTACATTTTTTTCTTGGAAACTAATAGTTGTACAATAATGTTTCAATTCGCACTCTGAAAAAAAAATGACTATGAGCTCCATTCATCAGAGCAAATCTGCAGCTTTCTACACCATAGCAGGTTGTTAATTTGGCTTCTGCATCCAGCCTACTCAGCCTATTATCCAGTGTTTTGAAGAAGCTTTTATTGATCCTGCTCGTGGAAACTAAAAGGGCAAAGACTCAAGCTTGACTTGTGATACCTGTTGAGTAGCACTCGCTCACGTCAGGAAAACACTATGAGATTGAATTTCAAAAGCCTTTTGTGGCAGATTTGCTTGGATATAGTGTTTATTCGCTAGTTGTCCCTGTGCATTGACTTCCAGACAATACAGTCTCTGGTAAGTGAAGGAGACAGAGCTGGAACTTGAACTGTCTGCCTGTAAGGAAGCTTGCTTGATTACATCTGTGACCACAGCTATGCCTCTTGACAAATACCACCCCAGTGAGAAGGCATGAGATTCCAGTGTGATCACTCAAGGAAATTGTGAGTCTCAGAATCAAGACTTTCCTGTGAAGCTCACGTTCCTGGAAATTAGATAGAATTGCCTCTTTTAAAAGATACTTATTGTGTATTAATAATTAAAAAAGAGCTTCTATGAATCCTAGATGAAATATGACTAGTGGCCAATGAAGCTAATGAGATATAATTGAGATTAATAGTATCTTCCTCTCTTAAGCATGGCCTCGTATTCCTCCACTGATTTTATATCTAAATATTATTATTAATTTGACTGTGCACTGAAAAGAAGTTACTTCAAATTCACGGTAACTATCTGCCCACCCACAGTAAACATGATCTCTAGACGTGATCTAAGCAAGTGCCTCTGAACTGACTGCATGCAATGAATGCAGTTCTGACATTGCAGCTGGACCACGGGAACCTTCACCTGAGGATCAGCAAGGGACAGTTAAGGATGGTAAGTTCTTTGGGGTATCTCTTGTGGTACCTTTGCTTTGTGGTGGGTTTGATAGACAAGTGTTGTTTTATTTGGTCATAGAATCATAGATTGGTTAGAGTTGGAAGGGACCTTAAAGAACATCTAGTTCCAGCCCCCCTGCCACGGGCAGGGACACCTCCCACTAGGGCAGGTTGCTCAAAGTCCTATCCAGCCTGGCCTTGGACACCTCCAAGGATGGGGCATCCACAGCTTCTCTGGGCAACTCTATCCACTGCTGCAACTGCAGAAGGATAGAGCTGGATTTACAGCCTTAATGGATTTTCAGCACAAAAATATTGTAAGAGACACAAAGACGGTATTAAAGGTTCTTTACTTGTTTTTTCTTTTTATTCATGTGGATCAATTGCTCAAATGATCTAATAAGTAATTTTTTAAAGGTGTGCTAAGAGCATATGGGTGTGACTCTTAGACAGTCACTTAGATTGACAGCACTGAGCTCCAGGAGCAATCTCCTCAGAATCAAGTCTTCCCAAAGGAAAGTATCCTCAAGTAAGCAAGTGTCAACAGTCCTGGCTGGGAATTGCTGAGCTTGCTCTGATGATGGGCAGCCCTTGGGCTGCAGTGTGTTCAGACACAACATTTGCTGTCATTAACAAAGCACCTGTTCTACTGGTGATTTGCTAAAACTATATTCCTAACACTAGTCCAGCAACACACACTGGTACTCTTGCCCTTCTCTCCACCCATTCAGTTACATGCTATAGGAAGGCAGCTGAAGGCTTCCCTTGACTCTTCCATTATTGGCTTTACTTCAATTACTGAGATCTGTGCATTAGAGAAATACTCAGTCCACTTGATTACTACTGAACCTTTACTTTTACAAATGATGGACTCTTACTTAGATGTCACTTCAGTAGATCATTCAGTGAACACACTAGTTGTTTGGAAAAATTTCGGGAAGAGATTTTGCAAAATCACCCAAATACGACAAATTGCCTTCAGTGTACCAGGAATTCTTTCCAGCAGCAGACTTATCATACCTTCTGATGGGTCTGCTTTTCTATGAATATTTGCTTTTGAATGCTGCTGTGGAGTTATGAATATACAAATATGCATACAAATGTATTCCCTGAGATTCAGGAAAGGGCCAGCATGATAGGTCGTGAAAAGTGCAATTATTTATGTTGCTCTGTCTCCTCTAGAGTATGGCACACCTCAGCATGCACAGACTTCTGCTTGAGGTGCTTGCACTGATTGAGGAATGACGATATGCTCTCAGTGCCTATTTAATTTAGAACTAAAGTCCAGCAAAACTATAAAAGAATACTTTGCTATTAATTTTCCACTGTTAAGATTTAACCTATATAAATCTCCAACATCAAAACAGCACAGTTTTATAGTATTAGTGCTTCCTTGTGGCATAGTGGAAATAATAACAGTAACTATAATCCAAAGGGATAACTGCATTCTTTGGGTGATATTAAAAATACCTGTGAGTCACAGACACTACATCCAAGAAGAGATTCACCACACCCATCAGTGGATGCAAGCCACCTGCTAAGATAACTGTACAGAGAAAAGTTTCTGAGGAGGTAAAGAACATATTAAACTCACAGTCCTGAGGAAGAAGTTGTGTGCAGCATTGAGACAATAACTCCAGGAGCCAAACAGACAAGCCCCTGAAAGGCAGCTCAGCAAACAGGATCTTTTGAGCTCTTTTCTGATCTATAATGCTGGCAACCTGAAATGAACCATAGTGTTGTGAGGACCTCAGTGTGGATATTAAATCAAAAAAGATCCTTTAAATGTTAGAGATATATATGATACCAAGGTACAAACTCACCGGAACCCATTGGTTTTGAAAATGGACTTGATCGATACTGGGCTTGGCATTGCCTAGAAGAAAAAGTGAGGGAAAATAAACAGAAAGAAGGTTTGACGATAGAAATACCTTGCTTGAGAGAGGAGATAGTGAAGACACAGAGAAAACTTGCAGGAAAAATTATTAGTCAAACGTTGCTATCTGAGACCTAGTGTGTTGACATGATGGAGAAGAGAAAATGCTTCTAGATGCAGGTAGCCACAGCATAAAATATATTTCACTCTCTTCCATTGCACAGCTACATAGAGTTATCTCTTCTTTTTGATATCTAACATGACAACAGATACATCAGCTAGGATGTAGTTCACAAAAACAACAACAGTGAAAAGAACCAACTTTTATAGAAAAAAAGAAAAAGAGCATTATAAGCAGCAGAGAAAAGTTTTGTGAATTCAGGCTAGCTATTCAAACGTTCAGACCACCCCTAAAATAGCAGCTACAGTTCACAGGGGCCAGAGCTACACAAATTCCAGCTCTCCCTATGTGGTAAGTCTAATACTTTCTTTTCTTATGCTTTAAGGACTTCAAATAGGGTTTGTGCATTTGACTCCTTTTATCTCTTTCATATAGTTCTCCCTGCTTTTAAATCCCTAAGTATCTCTGTCCTCCCCCTGCCATTCCTTAACAGATCCAGGACAGCACAAATAATGCCTCTTGGCTTTGAACACATCATGGCAAATTTCACTGACAGAGGAAAGATGTATGAGCAGTTATCTGGGATAGTTTTACACCAATCCATCTATTGTACGCTATGTTCACAATCTTGGGCTGGAATGAATTTCAGGCAAAGTGCGTCCCTCGCAGACCACTTAAAAACAGAATAGGTTCTGTCTGAGGGCCCAGTCCTATCTGATGCTAAGCACCTTACAGTAGCAGGACCTCGCTTAGAAATATTTCCCTTAAATTCTTCCAGGGCAGCACAGGGCTTTGTCTCTTGACAATGGAAAAATGACAGGAAGATGTCAACAATTTAGGTGCCCAAAATCCTACACAATTCTGGGCAAAAATGACCCCATCTGCATAAAAAGATACCAAGTCAATATGCTGAAATGAAGAATGAAATATTTAAAAGGAAGGGAAAAAAAGCCCTTATTGAATTATGACCTCACAGGTTTCTCTCTTGCTTCTGCTATCAGGATCTACATACAGTTTTTTTGGGGGGCAGGCAATACATGAAGAGGCTCACCTGAATAAAGCTTCACAATTTTGACTTGCATCTACAGGACTGGGGCTTTTGTAAGAAACTCATGGCAGAGGCTTGTATTTCTTCGTCTGTATGGTGCCTGTCATTGTTTTATCTCAGTACAAAACAAGAACTAATCATTACAATACTAGCATGGAAATCTACTCATTTACATTTTCTAGGTGTTCTGTTTAATCAGTGCACTAAGACGTAGACTATTTGGCATCTCTGTGGTGCTGTGCTTCCATACTTTGCCATCAATTTTAGCTTTTGGTGGGAAAAACAATGGTTAGAGAAAAACAGGGACTGCTCTCCTGTTGTCTTGTAATTCCAAATGCAGGAATTCTGTGTTTCAGCTAAGACATATTTGCATAATTTTAAAGCTTGAATTGTAAAATATGAAACACCTTCAGTTTATACAGTGGAACATTTGAAAAGTAAAGCAGATTTTTGCAGACATTTTTGCAACAATGCATTTTTAAACATGCAATTCATTAGCAAAGAAAACACAGCTCATGTAATGAGGGATTGCTAGAAGTAGATTTAATATATTCTAGCATTTAAATATTATTGTTGATCATAAAAGATTAAATGCCCTTTGGTTTCAATCCTCTTATTAAAAGCAGCAAATTTATTTTTCTTTAGTGTGGCAAGTAAGTTTGAACCAAAATGTAAATGCTTAACAGACTGTGCGTATGTGCACGCAGGCGTGTGATGAAGGGATGGGGCATTTTCCCCAAAGCTTCAATTTCAACTTACTCATTTGTTATCATTGTTCATTAACTATGTGGTTGACCTAAGATGAGCCTGAAGGATTACAGAATATTTGTCTAACTATTTAACAGAAGCTTATAAAATAATAGTATTTGTTAAACACCTCAGGTTTGCCTCCCACCGTTGTTGTAATCTGAAAACGAGAGGACTGGATGGGATGAACGCAAACAGAGCAATGCTGGGCTGGGTCAGATGTGTCAGTTCAGCTTGCATTGAATAGGTAACCCAGTCCCCAGTGTAACCACATTAAAGGGAGTTTCTGAGAAATCACTGTCAACCGTCTGATTTCATGCTGACTTGTTTCTGGATGGGAGCTGCTGTTTTTCACTGGTTGGTTGAGTAGCTGGTATAATCAAATTCATGTCACCTGCAAGCAAGGGTGGAATGAAAAGCATGACTAAATGGGGAGGAAAGACAGGACAGTGTTTCACTGTCACCTATGTCCTTAAAATACTGCTTACGCTTGCCATTGCATTTGCTGTCTGCGTAGTTTCTCATGGGAACACTGGCAACTGAAGGCTCACAAAAGCAAAACCAGTGAAAGCTATGAGCAGAGCCCTGACATACTGTTACTTTGCTTGATCATCACCAGTTTAGAGTACGCTTCAACATGAGGGGACTGTGTGTCGTCCTTCCCCACCTCAGCAGCCCAAACCCCAGTGATTTTTGATGTGTAGACCAGTTTGGACAGAAGCAGTGGTGTAGCCCTGACTCTGGCTATGAAATATTTTTTACTGGTGTTTCCTTACGACTTAGCCCTATCTGTTGCTGTCACACGTTAAAGAGATAGATAGCCTAACTCCTACTACCTGATTAAAAAGAATCTCATATCTTAATAGAAAAGGGAGCTCCAAAAAATTGACAGTCAAAGCTTGTTAGAATAGGAGCACACCATTGGGAAATTACCTACATTGCTTCTGTTAGGATCCAGCTGATATGCTCAGGTTAAGAGACTTGCCTGTTCAGGCTCCTCTGTTTGCACTGTCCCTCTTAGCTGAGCCTGAACACAGGCTATTTTTTTCCTGCCATGCTGCAAGACTGTTGTACCAGCCTATAACACTGAGCAGGGAATTCAGAGCCAGTCCCTAGGTTTCCTGCTATGCCAGATCTGATCTCTTGTTCCAGATTTCAACCAACCCAGTCCTTGTGTCCTAACCTTGCTCCTTCAGGAGGACAGCTGGACACATCACTGAATTTACAGGCAGGGTCTCCCAGGTAGAAAGACTTTTCTAAGGGAATGGCAAAAGCTGAGACCGTATTCCTAATTTACAGTTTCACCATAATCTTTAAAAGACAGCCTTATGGATCTTATCTGTGTTGAGACTCAACTCAAAATTTACCCAACCTAGCTGATATAAAGGGACAGCACAGGACATGTGTTTGCCCAGAAATGGACTTTTAGACCTTCTTGAATATAATTCTCTGGTAGTTGAATGTTCCTAGCTAGTTAAAGAGGTACTTCCTTTCTAAGCCCCTTTATGAGTTTCCAGAAAAAAAACCAAAGTGGTCCTTTAGGCTGAGACTTTTGTTGCTTTCGGAAAGTTTGGTAAAAATCCATATGGTTGGTTTTGAGCATGCTTAAAGAATTGTTTCAGATGTTTAACTTGTGCTTGGGTAACTGAAAACAGTTCAAACTTGGCATGTAGTCTCCAGTGAGAAATGTGGGCTTGGATAAGTTGGAAAAAAAATTGGTTCAGAAAGAAAGGAGTTATAAACAAGTGGAAATAGTATGCTTCAGTTATCCAGATGTATGCCAGGCAAGCATAGACGTCTGGATATTCACATGCTGAAATAAATGCATCTGTATTTATTTAAATGTGTGATGTAATGTTCATGTGCAAACATCTCAGTAAATGGTAGGCATGTTAATTTTTCCCATCTCACAAAATAAATATAGACAATACATGAGATATACATATATGTACAGTTTAGAAGTGTCTGGCTGACCAAGAGAATGACCCGGAGCTCTTGGACGCCAATGAAAAGATTGTTCCTGTATGTAATGGAATATGGATCAGAGTCCAATGCCCTACAATCCTGTTCATGTATTAAAAAATAGAAAGGGTAAATACACATGTAAAATGTTAAAAACCTCATCAATCCTTAAAAGTTTCCATTACACTATCTCAGATAATACTCAGTGCCAACTGTGATGAATTAAACATTTCCACAGCCAGCAAAAGCTGTTCAAAACCCAAAGTGTAATATATGATTTTCTTGATTCAGAATTTCAAAACACAACCTTTTAAACAGAGGTTCAATCATCAAATCCACAGGAGAAGTAGCTCTGGGTTTTCTTGCTGAAAATCCAAATTACTTGGGTGCCAAATCTTCATATGCCGAAAACTGGTGTCGCTCCATTGACTTCAGTGGAGCTATGCTGATTTACACCAGCTGCATGGCTGGCCCATAAATATTTTCAGTTGATCTGGATTATTTTATATATTATATGAATTTTCTTTATGGATTACATGGCAAAACATTTGTTCTCAGCTTCCATATTGTCAGGCTACGTGAATTTATTTTAATGTGGGACTGTTCGTGTCATTCTATTATTGCACAACTGAACACATTTGTGCTCATAACTGGATTTCACTGCACGTCCTCCCTTCCATGCAATTACAAACATCCTAACAGGAGAATTCCTATCACTCCATCTGTCCATGGGAAGTCCTATATTGACGTGAAAGAGTCAAGCTGCAGCTACTGTGGGAAACTTAGAACGTCAAGCTGTTGCTCGTGTAAAAATTTCCACCATAACACTACAGTAAGAGTAATTATTTGCATGTAGTTATGTTAGTGGGGTTTTAAAGTTAATCATGCATGTTATTATTCATCAGGGAGCTTATGCTGGACACTTCACTTGGCACTTAGACACCAAGGTAAATAGATTCCACAGATGCCAAGTAGTGGGATAATGAGATTTTATTAAATCTATGATCTTCCCCTCTCGTAATGGCACTTACTACGGGTCCCCTTTTCTGGGCAGTATTTTGTTTGCAATAGCTCTGTCTCCTAAGCACAGTGCACAGGGCCTGGGTTTATTATGGGGTTAGTGAATACACTCAGACCTTTCACACTAAGACCCTGGGATGTGTGTGGGAAGGTGTTCGACCACCTGCATGGAGCCTATTTGGGGCAGGACACACACCGCGCAGCCAGGCATGGCACAGGGCGGCTGGAGATGCAGGCAGGGAAGTATCTCTGCAGCCCAGGAAAAAGCAATCCATCTTTCCAGCTACACAATCTCACTTAGGGCACAGGAAATACAACATATTTACATTGCATTTATGGAGAACGTATAAAGTATTAATTCCTGATTAATATATGTTCTGATAAATACAAAATGGTTACAATATCCATCAACAGTTTGCTTAAAAAGCATCTTACCATTTTATCCTGCTTTTCTCTGATTGTGTATAGCCCATAGCGTTCTGGTCTGTAGCTTGTTTAGATTGTGTTGGTCATTTATTAATCCTCGACAAACTATTTGCCAATTAAATGTTAAAATAAAGCACGATCAAAGGAAAAGCAGCAAACCTGCACAAGAAAGAGACTAGAGATTATTGGTCCAACTCTCAAAACCCATGCAACCATCTGATAAAATCCTCCTGAACCCAAAATCAAGTAGTTACAGACCAAGATTGAGGTATATGGTCTGGTAAATTGGCAGAGCCTGAGAGCAGTTACCAGCACCTGCCCAGATGGTACCTATCTTTGCTTTTATAAGCCCTACTTTCATTTACAGTTTTCTAGAAGAGAAAGTTCAAAGCAGCTACAACTATTTAATATGTGTAGACTTTCCTTTATATGCCAGAGAAATTAATACTAAAGAAATTTCCTCAGTTGTCTCAGTCTGCAAGTGCCATTTAAAAATCCAGCCAGGCTATCAGCCCTATTCCCTCAGTACTTGCAGGCTTCCTGGCATTAAGTACATATCAGAGCCTGTGAGGCAAGAAGTATCATTGCTTACACAGTGCAGGGGGGGAAACTGAGGCACGGAGAGGCTGAACAATGCAGCTAAAGATACAAAGACTTATTTGTGTTTTGCTGTAAGGACAAGAGCCTAGGTCAGAATGGTTCCCAAGGGCTGGTCTCGCCAGGTGGTTGGACTTTCCTCTCCTGGACTGCAATATCTGCTGGGGCACAAACAACACAGAGGATGGACATCTGTCTGCTCTTCTGCTGATGCACTAAAAAAGCTTGCGAGGGTTAAAGGCTGTGAAACTCAACATTAAACAGTCCAGCAGTTCCAGCAAGGGTTAAGAGTTGCCTGTGACACTGGGAGACACGACGGGACTCTCCTTCTGTGCTACATATGTAGATGGGTATTAAGGACATGCATCCCTCCTCATCTAAAATCATGAATTTTTATGAAGTAAGCCCTGCTTTCCCATAATTCAGTAGGGTGCACTTTGCAGACCCTAAAGTGCTGTCACTACAGAAGGTTTCATTGCTTGCACCTGCTAAAACATTTGAGGTATTTGAGAGGCAGTGAAACACATTTGCTTTTCATTTTATCTGACTTTGAAAATCTTTGAAGTGTTTAATAGTAGTCCAGAAAAGATTTCTGCCTCTTAATCATTTACTTGTAGGGCACATTCTCCACTGGTAGCCTGTCAGGCAGAAAACGAGTTTAGCCCAGTTTTATTAAGTGCCACATGCCGAGTCAGTGTTCATTAAAGGTGTTTTAAGGTTTGAATTATGTAATTTATGAGAAAAAGAAATACAAAATTCCATTGTTTTATTAATATGCAGCACAGGATATACTGCTAATAACATACTTTTTAAACAGAAGTTTTATTAAAAAAAATGCTTTTATAGGGGGCTACAGATAGGCTTTTAAAAATCTCTTTTCCCCTGTTCAATAAAATTCAAACATTTTAATTCAATCAACGTAGATTTGAAAAAAGGAACTATTCTTAACCTTTCCTTTCGGTCACTTTTCTTTACACACATTGTAGACACAGGGGGGAAATAAAAAATAAACAGCAGAATCTTTCTTTTTTTACCTTTTTAATAGAAGTGACAGTATATGGTATCAAAAGTAAGCCAATGCTGAAGCCTGCAGTCAGATGTTAATTCACCCTTTAAACAAAACAAAACTGAAAAAGAAACGAAATAGTAAAAGAAAAAAAACCTCCACATTATGACCCCAGGAAACACTACTTTCCAGAATTCTTTTAAATTGCCCCCCACAGGTTCACAGCTAACGGGATATTTTTAATTAGATGAGGGCTTAACTAAATCTTTTGGTAGCCCACTAAACCATTTTTATGGTCTACATTGTTTTAATATTGAAAATAGGTTTTCTTAAGCGTATGTGAAAAACACAAGTAGTACATTTTTCTCCCCAGCCTATCTGGCTCAAGTTATCTGAGCCCAGTCCTGGACATCCAAGGGAGGCCTGATCCTGCAGCTGGCACTGACCAGGAAACTCCCTGTCCCCTGAGATGGGATGACATCCATCAAGGGCTCTCTTTGCCCCTTCTTGATGCCAAAACTCCTACCAGCATCCCATAAATTCACTTGAAAAATAGATTGTTTGAGGCCTAAGGGACCAAGACCAGTTGAATTTCATATGAACCTTGATTGCTATGGGAAAATCTTAGTTATCCAAACTTATATCAAACTGGAATTCATTAACCCCTTCAAGATAGTCTAGGCTGCACTGGTGGGCTTGTTTTGTTTTCTTCTGTTTCATTTAGTTTGTTAGTTTGTTATTTATTTTGATGCTCTGATGAGTCCTGGGAACAGAGAAACGCTGGTGCTTTGGGGTAGACATGCTGTGTCCATGAGGCTGAGCCACTGGATAGCTAAGGCTGTGCAAAATGGAAAGAGCTGGTGCCCACAATTGGTGCTGCTGGAAAGCTCAAGAAAAAAACACATATTGCAGATACGATGCAAGTCCTTAATTTTGGAGTCCTGTGTGACTAACCTTGCTCATACTTTGGTGATACGATGATCATGTGGAGTATTACCACGGTTTATGGAGACTGAGGTGTTAGTATCAGACCTTTGAGATCTGGCTGTTTCCAGTAAGTGAACTCTGCAGGTACCTCATACACAGCTGATGCTCCATGCAAGGGACACTGAGAATCATTCATTGTCAAAAGGCTGCAAAAGATGAAGATGTTGACACTGAAAAATTGGTCATAGCAAATTGTACAGAGAATACAGATATGGTAGCAAAACATCTTGAGCAGGAATAGGAATTATACTTGAACACAACCATTAATTTCTGAATTTAAGTTAAGGGTAAAAGCCTCATAATTATATTAAGAATTTGTTCATTTGATCCAGCGGAACATTTTTAATGAATTCTCTGGAAGCATGAGCCAAGCACTGTTAAAAATTCTTGCCCTGCAGAAAATGTGCTTTTAAAAACCTATTTGCTCTGAAAGAAACATTATTTTTGCAGTGAGTCCTCATTTTATGGCAGACACGTGCTTGTAAAAGTTGCCATTGTTTGTGTGGAAAGCGAGAGGAAAAAAAAAAACAAAAAAAAAACCAAGGGGAAAAATTGGCAGATGCTTTACCTTAGAGCATCCCAGGGCTTTCTTAGATGGCTTCCCAGTCCTGGGTCCATGGGCACAAGCAACCTCAGTAGTCACAAGTGGCATGTGTCTAACTGAGGACAGAGAAGCTGTGGATACTCCATCCCTGGAAGTTTTCAAGGCCGGGCTGAACGGGGCTTTGAGCAACCTGTTCTAGTGGAAGTGTCCCTGCCCATAGCAGGGGGGTTGGAATGAGACGATCTTTAAGGTCCCTTCCAACCCAAACTGTTCCATGATTCTATGACCTCAGACTGAAGCAATTGGGAAATGTGGGAGCCAAAGCAGGGTATCAACTTCTGCTCGAGCTCTTAATTACAGCTTTCAGAAATGACCTCTTAATTGCTGGGGCAGACTCCTTTTGGGAGAAGGAAAATGTGGCAAGGTGGCGGTTGTACTGCCATCACTTACTGCAACATACTCTGGAGATGCAGAGATGGGAGGAAGGAAGACAGTCTGCTGCTTCTTGTCAGACTCGCAGAGCCATCTATGTGCTGGGGCCATGTCCACACCTGCTTGGGCACATGTGTAAGGAGCAGAAGATTTATCTACTGGGCACCTCACCTCATCCCCAGAAGATGGGAGCACGCCTTACCTCTCTGAAGTGGTAAGGAGAGGGTGTTTTTAATTCAAGTGGAGGAACTAGCTGCTTCAGTTTTATTGCAGAATCATGCTAGTAATACATCCAGATTACTGAAGCTCACAGTAAGGAAGTCAATTTATAATGACTTTGCCATTGTCCTGTTGCTAATGTGCCACATTCGATTCTCCTCAGCTGGCTTTGAAAAGTCTCTTTGAGGAAGGAGGAGATAGCACCCTTGCTTATGAAAAAGGCAAATTATACCCAGGGGCAACATCGCTGCACAACAGGAAAAGACCAGCCTCCTCCCAGGAGACATGGCCCCAAATTAAATGCAAGTAATTTCCTGACTAACCTGTGATTTCTATCTGGTTGTGGCTTCTGGCATACAGCTAAGTCTCCAGTTCTGCTGTTCTGTTCAGCAGGTCTCACATGTGCTTTCACTTTCATTTCCAAATTTTAATACAGAACAGCCCATACACAACCTGCTGCTGAGGCAGTGGAGGCCACGGATGCTGTCTCTGGATTGCGTGGCCATGAGCAGGAGGAAGGACTGTTTATTCAAGTAGGCAACCGTTAGCCACCATGGCAATGGGCTAGCAGAGGAGGTGGGAGTGGGGAGAAGAGCAATACTCTACAAATACTGATACAAATGGTTCTTTTGCATCCCGAATCACACCCAACAGGGTTTTGGGTCTGGCTGCTCCCTTCCCTCTCACCAGCCCAAAAGTGATGGAGCTGCCATAGGCATTGTGCTGGAAGAACCTATGCCAGTAACCTCTCCACACTGTGCAGGTCTCCATCGAGAAAATCACTGATATTAGGTCAAAGTGACTTTTTTTTTAGAGCACCAATGAAGGGTTCAGTGACAGATTGGAAGGGTGAATGCCCCTTAGCTGTCCTGTGTAGTTTGCTAGGGAGAAGTGGTAGAAGTGGTAGAAGGATCCATAGACCATGTGATGCAAGGAGAGAGCCTTCAAGAATGACGTAAATTACATTCAGTCTTTCTGTGATCACTTCTAGGAGAAAGCACTGCCTGGAAGTAAAGAACAGGAGATGCAACAGCCTGAAAGCTCCACTGGGCAAGTGATGACAGATTTACTTTACTAAAAATACTTTACCATGATTTGTCCCAAATACCTGTCTCCCGCTTGTACTTTTTATGACATTTGAGGGGAACTTCTATGGACACTGTAGCATTTTTGAGTTGGGAACTATCTGTTTAGTAGATCACCTGCATATGGGCTACAGACACCGCTGAGATAATGTAGATAGAATTAGGATGAATCAAATGGTTTACCCTCCTTTAAGTAACCAGTATTGTGGTTGAGAAGTCCATGATAATAAATGCAGGGTGAAGCCATAATCATCTCCAGAAGCTATCTAAAGTTTAAACTGATGTGTATTTGGCAAAATAGGGCAACAGCTCTCTTACTGCTTCTTGATGTCAGCAAAGATGGTAAATTATCATACATTTGATTATTTTTTCCTAATGAATGAAGACTTTAAGGAACTATACACTCAAAAAATATTAAAGTAGCTCTAATGTTTTACTCAGATCTAGCTGGATAAAGAAGCAACATCAGTCTTTTAACATTTAAGGCCCAGCATAAAATAATTTTTTATGCTAGTGTTACAATTTCATATTGTTTTGTTTTGTTTTGTTTTTAATAACCTACATAGTATGTTTTCAGCCTTATCAGCAAAAGTCCTCTTTCCACTGGAAATTGCAGAATTTTTACTGGTGTAAGTAAATTCATACTGGTCACAACATAAAAAATGGCTGTAACATGAAGAGACTGTACCATTTTTATTATACTGATATAATCAAAATAATAAAACCTGTGTGCGTAAATGATAAGGGATATTAGTGCCATGTTGTTGAGAAATTGGCACGGGAACAGCAGTGAATGAAATACATCTGGGAATAAGAACGTAATTCATATAGTAAAAAATAGGTTGCACAAATTTAATCATTTGGAAAACTATTAGATACGTAAGTAGATATTCTCTGTGTGTGGAAATGTATTTGTTTCACAGAACTTCAATGATCAGTCTGCCCTGGATTTTATTGTGAAAATGCCTATTTGTTTCAAATTTAGGTGGTTTTCAGGTTGGGGGGTTCATTTTAATTTCTGAGATAACTGGCCTATATCAAGAAGCACAGATATTTATTTGGATTTTGACCTATTCAAAGTACAGGAGGTTTCCTTCTGAACAACTCTACCTTAGATCCAAATGAACTGCAAAGTCCAAGGAGAAACTGAGGTAACGTTGCCAACTTCATCCTCATTTCTGATTAGAATCACGTGAGAAGTGATCAGTTCAGGCAACATTTCTTCATGAGATTAAAAATAGATACCAGCCTGGTAAAAAAGTTCAGAAATACTTTAATGCCCCCAGGTAATGATTTTTGGTTTTAAGAAAACCAAACAAAAAATTGCATTTTCGTAGGAAACTTTTGCAAAGAGCATTTTCCCATTAATTTTCTGGGGAACATGCCTCAGGTTTTTCAGTGATTGCTAATGCTTTTGCTACAAAGAAGTTTTAGTAAGTTACAAGACATATGTAGCTTGATATATAGGTATATATTAAACCGTTTGACAAAAGCAAATATTTTTTCTTCGCTTTTTTTTGGTTCTTGGACTTAAACTTTGGCTTGGGTGAACTCCTTTTTGGGTGGAATGTCCCTGTTTACAATAGGAATATTAGATGTTTCATTTTCCTGGTGTATTGTTTCTGAGGAAATGCCATAGCATTGTATTTACAAGATGCCCTGAACTGTCAGTTTCCTTGAAACACAATGTATTTAATACAAAACCATTAAGCCTTGTAAAACTGTCAAAAATGTAAATGACACTTGTAATAAAACCTTGTCGTGTGACCGGCTCTAGCTAATCAGGGTTGATGATATCACTGCAGCTGATCACGGCTGGTGCTATGTACGTTTCGACAGCTTTATGACCTGCATGGATTTGTGTTATTAAAATTGTACAGTTTTGTAAGGAATTTGGGATTTAATAAAGCAGCAGAGAAACTACAAAAGGGACAATATATCCCACTAAAAGTGAGCCAGGCTTTAAAAAAAATAATATAAACAGATACAGCACATGAGCGCGGCTGTGTGAGTGTGTGTGTGTATATGTGGATAGGAAAACCAGGAGAGGCTCTCCTTTCCCAGCTCACGCCGGGTACGGGCTGCTCGTATAAACCACTTTTATGTATTTATAGCTCGGCAAATACCTTGCATCTGCAAGACCATAAAACAAATTACAATGTATCCAATTGCTTCAAGGTGGCGAATTGTGCTTAAACTTAATGACTTGTACAGATTATAGGAGAAAGAGCATTACCTGTTTAATGTCTTTTTTAATAAGTAATTCCCAAACGAGTACAGTAAATGGGAGGTTGGGGGTTTGTTTTGGTTTGGTTCTTCTTTTTTAGTTTTCTTTTTTTAAATTTTTTTTTTTATTTCCCCCACAGAGTTTTAGATGGAGCAGGACTTCACCCTTACGAATGCAAGGTAACGCGACGTTTTATTTATTTTGCAGTACTTGGTACTGCTCCCCAGAGTACAAACATGTCAGAAAAGGAGAAGACGAGGATACATATTCTCCCAATAATCTATAAATTCAAGCTAATGGGGCAGATATCAGAAAAATGTGTTGGATTGAAGGGGTGTAAATCACCCCCAGTTTCCTGGCATGAGCTGGCACTGCGTGCCTTATATTTCAGCCAAATTATTCCATTTGTTTCTGAAGATATTTTAATCCCTCGTGACCTCAAACTTCCCGTGAACCAGGGCCTGAACAAAAGGCCGCCCACTGTCTTTGCAGTAAATCTGTTGTCTCCCTTCTAGGCCCGCAACCTGGGATCATAGATCACCCCTGCACCGCATCTTGCTTCAATTTACTCAATTAACTCTGAGTAAAGCACTTGTAAGTTCGCAGATGTTGCTTTATTATCAAGGCCTAAAACGTACATGAGGGTTCAGGAGCCTGAGGTTATGGGAAGGTTGTGTGAGGGGGAGGGAGGGCGGCGCAAGGCACAGGCCTCCCAAATGCTTCCTCAGGGCGGCCGGCACTGGGACCCACGCCCTGGTCGGCTCCTTGCCGCCCTCGCAGGCACCTCATCCTCATGGATTGGGGGCTACCCGATGTTATCTAGCAAAAAAAGAGAGGGTATTCCACCTCGGGATGGGATAACGCGGCGATTAACAGATGTTTAATTGGGCCATTCGTCAAAGGAAGAACCTGCCTAAGAGTCAGCCAGGCTAGGTAAATTATTTCCAACCCTGCAGGTGTTGGACTGGCAGCTCTATTACTCTTCTGGAAACAGGCTTTAGAAGATTTTTATATGAAAAGATAATTTATTTCTGTGAGGTATTCTATTTTGCCTTTATTTATGCAATGCACTTTCAGGTTTGGGTCTGGTCTTCCTTTACTTTGTGCACTGGAATGAACTGGGGAGAGACAGGAGGAAACCAGGAAACCCTATTGCCACATCACAGACTCACTGAATCATGGAATGGTTTGGGTTGGAAGGGACCTTAGAGATCACCTAGCTCCAACCCCCCTGCCATGGGCAGGGACACCTCCTACTGGACCAGGCTGTTCAAAGCCCCGTCGAGCCTGGCCTTGAACCCCTCCCGGGATGGGGCAGCCACAGCTTCTCTGGGCAACCTGTTCCAGTGTCTCACCACCCTCACAGACAAGTATTTCTTCCTGATACCTCATCTAAATCTACCTTCTTCCAGTTTGAAGCCATTACCCTCACCCTATCACTACATGCCTTTGTACAAAGTCCCTCCCCATCTTTCCTGTAGGACCCCTTCAGATACTGGAAGGCTATAGGTCTCCCCAGAGCCTTCTCCAGACTGAACAGCCCCAGCCTGTCTTCATACGAGAGGTGCTGTCTTGTGTCTTGTTGTTTAACAACTTCCCAGCAGCTCACAGCTGTGAGGTAGAGGACAAATACGTGAGAAAATCTTACAAAATATTAGTCAATACACCCAAACCCCAGGGTCTGATGCTGGCCCAGGTGGCACAGAAGCAGGGAGGCTTGGGTGCAGTGGGTCCCAGGGCTGGCATGGGCGCAGGAGCTTCCCAACATTTCACTGTCTGGTGGGCTGAGGTTATGATCTGGATTTATAGAACAGAATCATATAACGGTTTGGGTTGGAAGATCATCTAATTCCAACCCCTCCCAGAATGGTTCATACCTGGTTATACCTACATTTTTGACTTTTGTTTAGTGTGGTTTCCCCTCCTTTTAAGCTTCCACTTTGATTCTTAAGATCAAGTGAGCTCTAAGTCTCAATCAAAAAAAAAATTCTGGTAAGTGCAGAGGTTTTCAGGTGAAAATCACATTAAAAGGGTTGGGTTTTCTGTGAGTTTGCAGTAGCATTATAGATCTGTCAGAGTTTCTTAGGGACAAGGTGCATGTTCATTTAAGAGACCTGAAGATCTAGGAATTTTTTTGACAAATATGAGGCTCAACATTTAGCAGGGGTTAGCTGTCAGAGGCCCATTTATTTAATGGAAACTCCATCTGTTTGTATCAGCTGAGAATTTGACCTGGAATCTGATCCTCAACACAGAGTGAAATCAGTTACAAAGTGAGTTCAGTGTTGTTGCAGAGTTCACAGCAAGTTTCATTCAAGTGTAATTATAAACTGTGGTTTTCGGGGAAGCTCTATTTCAAGCTTAATCTATTTAGTCTGTATTTACTCTCCTTGTCGCCTAACTAATTTAAGGTGATTTTGTGATGGTTACAAAAATACCTGCCTGTAACTCCTGTGGACCGTTTTCTTCCAGCCGCATCTTTTTCCTGTTGGTGTACAGTTGCTGCAGCAGAGGAGAAATCTTTGGAGCTGCTGCCTTCTGCAGTGCACAGGAGAGCGAGGAAACTCCTGAGCAGTCACTCCATCTTTTTCGTTAATCTCCATGGAACAGTGACAATTTAAAGTAGGCCTTTTTCCTTGGGCGAATTTCTTCCACAGAACATGGCTAGAATTACTCAGGGCTCTCTTGCATAGTCTCCAGAATATCCTAAGCCTGAATTACACCTAAACTAAGGAGCACATAGGGCTTTTTGTGTGCAGCAAAATGCTTGCTATGAGAGAAGAACAGGCGTAGAAACACTAGCAGCTATAAGGCTTTACCTTGTCTGTAGTCTAGCTCCATGATCACAAGGCAGTTGATAGCGTATTTCATGGTAATGCTTTTTGTGATCTTTACACCACTTACAAGTATCTGAGATAAGACCAGATCTCTGGAACAGCAAGAACAGAAAAGAAAAACAAACCTGTATTCCTTGCATATCTTTCGCCCTTTATGGCATTCAGCCTATGCACAATATGCTGATAGTTTTACAGGTTTTTAGCTTTGCAGGCATCTTTATCAGGCTCTATTGGGCTTAAACAGTTTTGGCATATGAAGTTCTTTCAAATGGTGACAGTAATTGAGCAGACTGGAATGAGTTAAGTGAGGTCCGATTCTGTCAGTTTCTCCTGCATCATCTACACTGAAGCTTGGGTTTGATAGGAAGCCAAATTTTTAGTCCTGAGTTTTCAGTATCTGTAATGCTTTAAACAGAGAAGCCAAACTAAGTCTCAGGGGGAGTCACATGGCTCACAAATGTGGATGCAAATGGGTTCATATAATTTTTGTGCAATATTTTGTGTGTGAAAGTTTCTCAAACTCTTCTTGGCTTTTAACTTTCATAAGAGAGTCTTTAATTATTCTTTGAATATGCCATTACATTTCTTCTTTTACTCACAACATTTTTTTAAAATAGTGGTCTGTTTCATTTCTATATATAATGGAAGTTAATAAAATATGTGCCAGAAGCCAAAAATATGATGAGCTATAAGGCATACTCCAGACTGTAGGGAAAAAGAAGAAAGAGCTGGCCTGTAATTCCACAACCTATCAGTATTTCTCCTTAGAATGGGTATTACCTCTGGTCTGTTTCCCTCAAAACGTCTGGCCTGAATCTAAATAATACTCCCCCTTTATAAATCTGTAGCTCACCAATTTGTGCTCATTTAAAGTCTGTCACCTGTGCCAAAAACTGGCCATCACTTAAGTCCGAAGTCTAATTCTGAACTAGAGGTTCCTCATGTCTTTTCCTCAGACAGTATCATCAGCGTACCCAGGTTGGATCAGAGCTGCTGAATTAAGACAGCTGGGGAAGGAATCTCAGCAACACAATACAGACACATAAATGTATTAATTTTCGTTGCTGCAGTAGGAAGGAGCAGGTCTATGAAAGCATCAGCTTGCTGTTCCTGGGTCTCTGAGTGGTCACTGGGGCCCAGGTTTGTTCCCCCTCCCTTTAGATCCTTAACTTAAGCACCTGTGTTAAGAAACTGGTAACCTGCTTTCTGCAGGCAATGCACAGATAGAAACCTTAGACCCGAGCTGCCTCCCTGTCTCCACTCCATAGAGGGAGCTTGTTTATAGGGCTCTTGAGATGCTGGGGTCTGCTTTATGAACATTGACTGTTTCTCATAAGAAATACATTTGTCCATCAATCTGCCTATTGGGCTGAGTACCCCAAAAACAGTGGGAACTTGACTTTTAAGCAGTTCTGCACCTCACTGCTTCTACACATTTGGAATAATTAGTCCATCTGAACTGTGCTGAATATTTTGCCTGATATTCTGCTGTCTGGAGGTGTTCAGCAGGCTCTCAGGACCACAGGACTCAGGCACAAAAGTTTTCATATATATGGGTATATTTGTGACAAATGTCTGATCTTCTCCTCCCTGACAAACTCAGCTGAATAGGTTCACAGATGATTGGGCCAACTTTGCTGCTTTTGGTAGGGACATGCCATTAGCAAGTGAAGCGAACACTGTGTCTTCACAAAAATGTTCAAGTGGCGCTAATGATTCTTCATACAAAAACTAGTATAGAAATCTCTGTAGAAACTGACATAACTTGAACCTGCTGCTCTCCTACCCATAGTACCTTTTAATAGAAAGAATACCTTCTGACTTAGAGTGGCAGTGGATACAAATTATGGAGGAATTACTGAGCTCATCTAACACTGCTGTTGCTGAAATGGTCAATTCTCACTCTTCCCCTTTCTTCCCCACTCTTCTGTCTTCCATTGTACTCCTGGCCTGACGATTTTCCCCATTCCTGCACTAAAGTTTTTCAGGCCTTTGCTGGCCTCATGCAAACTGCTGACCTGGCAGAAAGACAGCAAGGCTGGAGCCAGAAGCAGGCAAGGACAAGTAGAGACAGGACTTCCCTCTTCAGTGGTGGTGGACAGGGACATCGGCTACTGCACTAGCAGACATACCTAAGCCACTACTAAGCGAGACGGCCTTGGGGTTTGCTAGCCATATAGCTCCATGTGAATTAGATGTCTGTGCTGTCACCTAGCAGCTGGCACATGAGAAGCTATATTTGCTCAGCTCCTTTCTATCAATATACCAGCTGTCAGCTATTGATAAGCCGCTATCAAAATCTGTTAACTAAAAGCTCACTTGGGTGTAACTATTTCAGCTTCAGCCACTGGGATGTTGGTGATGTTTCTGACGACTTACAATCAGGAAACAACCATCAGCTTCAAAGGGAGATGGGTCAGCTCTCAGCCTGTAAAACACAGAAGCATCATCTTGAGTATAGCAGGCAAGGTCTGCAGGGAAGTAGTATCCTCTACTGTTGAAAAAACAGCAACATCTACAAGGCATGCAGCCTTCCCTCAGTTTTCTATCGTGACATTCTTCACAATCTTCACAGTCCAGGAATGCTGGGTGGAAAGAGTTCATGGCTGTGCCTTGCCACCACTTCTTTCTTTCCAAACTCCAATTTGAAAGCTGTTGTGTAATCACCTCCTGCCCATGATGAGGTATGTTTTGTTATTCTGTTGTTTCCTTGGGACCTTGTACTTGAGAGTCTGGATGAAATAAAGGTCACTTATTACCCTGTATTTCAGGTTTGCCAGTTACTTTTATAAAACTACATTGCACTACAATAATTAAAAGGCGTTTGTTTCAACAACCAGCACGGATGACGCATTCTCAGGCCTTTTATAGAAGAAAAGGTAAAGTGCAAAGCTGTGAGCCTCTGTGTTGAAATGTCTGTGAGTTTATTCCAGCTGTGTCTACTGAGCATTCCCAATTCTCTCTCCCTACTTACCTGGTCCTGTTCTTAAACCCAGTAAAGAAAGCCCTCTCTGCACTAGGTCTGCTGCTGGGGCCTGAGAACATTTTCAGCTGATTAGACCATTCAGCATTGTTGCACTCTGGTTCTCACCAGCATGTCTTCTTCACTTTGTCCCATATGTTTGGGCTAACCTTCCTTTCCCCTTACAAATCATTCCTCTGTGAACTACTGGCATCTCTACCCACATATTTTTGTATGCACCTCAGTAGGAAATGTATGAAATCAGCGTGCCTTAAAGAGCATCGCAAGCAGGTCAAACTTTATATTCCTAATGAAAAGTCTTAAACAATGTTCCTTCAGACTCAGCTGCAATTCAGCCTCTCACTTTCTTCCTTCTAAATATGATTTTATCTGGTATCTTAAAAACAAGTTCCAGGAAATTCCATCTGGCCTTGTTGTGAATCATAAGCCTACTGTGGCTCTTCTCTGAATACTGGCTTGGCTTTGCACAGTTTTATACAGAAAATGATCAGAAAAAAACAACTTGCATTGATTTAATGGGAAGAAGTTGAGACTTCTTTTAGTTTTTTTGTCAGTATGAGAAATCAAATGAAAATATTTTGTCAAAATAATAAAAAAATGTTTGGGAAATATGTGTAGATTTAAGTGATAATTAAATTCACAATTTTTTTTTTCCTACAGATTTGAAAGCTTGATTCCAACTTGCATATTTTAAATACATTTTTTGATTTTTATAACAAAATTTCAGAAGATTGTCACCCAGAGGTGGTTTTAACCTGGGGAATGGGCATGTTCTTTTTCAAACTCAGATCCACCATCCCACTTCAATGAACTCTTGAGGAAAATAACAGAAACTAATGAAAATTTTTGCTATTAATTTTTTTTTTTCTCAAGAAAGGTAAGAAACAGCTTTGTGCAAGATAACAAAAGCAATGTAATGGTCATCCAGCACTCCTGGGAAGCTGGATTGTGCTTGAATACTCAGTTATTTTGAAATAAGTTAGTACTTTTTTTTCCATTTGCAATATCAATAGCACAATGCCCATCAGAGGTGTGGACTAGGACTGTCCTAGTGAAAGACATTCTGGGTGCCTGTTTGGTTTTTTGCCATTGAAAGTCTCGAGATCCCGTCAGTTACACTCAAGGCTGTTTTGTTTGCAGTGGTTGATTTTTTTTCCTTTTTCTATATAAGCAAATTTGAATAATATGCAGCAAATTGAATGACAGATAAAATTTTGAAGGCTAAAAACCTAAAACCTTTAAGCAGTGATTTAAAAGCTAATTATTATGGATATAGCCATTCAACATTCATTTCTTAATATTGTTCCCTCAAGAAATAGTGATTTAGTCAACCAATTATTTTATCTCTTTTAGGGATACTTTCTTAATTGCAAAACAATCTAAAAATATAATCAGCATGCTAAATACATGTGGTATCTTGTTTAGAATGCCATGTTGGAGGAAGAATGCAATTAAACTGTCAAAATGTAATTGTTTCTCATATTTAATTTAAAGAGGCTGATTCACATTTGCTTTTCATGTTTAGGAGTTAAAAAACAAAGCAAGTTACTGGTACAACTACTAGTTTTTTAATAAAGACAACATAAGCTCGGAGCACTGACAAAAGCTGCCTCTGTCATGAGATATTGCTATCAAAAGATAGGCAAACACATTTTTTTTTTCACTCCTTACAGAACTGTGGCTCAGAGTTCCAGTATATGAGATGGTATTTGTTATTTCAGGCGCAGATTTAACAAAATGGTGATGTGAAAACTGTACACACATCACCTGCTCCATTGCCTTTGGAGCCACTGCTCCTCAGATATGTATTCTACCCATCCCTGTTTTTGACTTGCTCTTGGAGGAAGTTTGGAGGAAGGGGACCTTGAGCCGGGATCCATCACATCCAGCTTTCCTCCCCAGCACTCCTGCTCTGCAGGAAGAGACGTATAGACCTGCAGTGACTTCAGTCATCTGAAATGACTTTGCCCTTGTATACCTGCATCCAAAAGCATCTGCCCAGTGACATCTGGTCCAGATTTGCCTTTTTTACCATTCCACACTGAGTTACAACATATACAGCAGAGCAGTGCAGCCCTGGGGCTTCTGTTTCACAGGATACAAGCCTTCAGTGTGGTGGAAGGAAATACTAGATCCATTTAGGCAGGTGCATTGTCTTCAAAACCAGCTCTGAGCAGAGAATTCTCTGACTTATACAGATGCATGTAGATATTTTCACTATAATGCCAAAACTACCATCTTTTCTTCCAGGTCAGAATAAATAGATTTTTTTCTCCTTTTCTTTTAAATGTCAATTTAGTACAGCAATCTTGTACACCTTTTCTCTTTTTTTTTTGGTAGCAAACGACTTCTTAAAAGTTGTATAACATCCTCTTAAGGAAAATCTTTGAGTGAAATTAATCCAAGTCTGCTGGGCCCACATCAAGTTGTCAGGAGTTTTTCAATCCCACTTATCTCCTGAGCAAAGATAGAAGCCCTGTGGAATCAGTAGCACTGGGATTTAACTTCAGATCTTAGATGGGGTAGAAATCTTCTAGCCAGCACCACTCTGAATTTCATTTTGTTGTAGTAAATGTAGTATCACAAATAATTCCAACCATCTCACCCAGCACTTTACGCTTGGGTATTGGTGCTTTAGGTGGTACATATTCTGGTGAATAGGTATGAAACACACATGCAAATGCAAGATAAACGAGTGAAAATATAGATTCCTGGGACTTCTGGGGTAATTTTATTGTTGTATATTATTTGTATCCTATATGATTTTACTATACAAACTGAGTGGGTTTACTTTTATTTTAGATTATCTGTTTTGTCAATTCTGTAACTAGAACAATAAATAGCACTAGTAGATTGTTATCCATGGCACATCCATTGCCATCCATTTATCCATTGCCACCCATGGCACAGTCTTTAGAGAGGGCTGAGATATCAGCAGGTGAGTTTCCCACCTATTTGTTGCCAGCAGGGTGGATCTGCAAGTTTATTCCTGCATACAAAGGCAGGATCTAGCAGAAAGATGGTTAAAGATCTGTCTGCTGCTATCTCCTAACATCTCCCCTTCTCCCTGCAGTGCCCTCCTTATTTCTTAACAGGTTCCAGCTGCCAGTGAGATGCTATACAAGAAGGGAGAATTCTCAATGCAAATTGAAGTACTAACAAGGCTCCGGTAAGCAAGAGCTAAGAGGTTTACAGCTATTCCAAAGCTGAACAGGCATGGATTTACACAAAATTGCAGTTGGCACATCCCTTACTATGGAAAGAAATCCTTGTTGAGTATTTTCTACTGTAGTTTTACCCAAAACTTCGAGTACAAGTAAGCCGTGCAATGTGGAAAGAAGCCTGCCTGTGCAGTTGATGGCAATGGTGCTTTATACCAAAAAGTGCTTTAGGGCCACAGGAGCTGCCTAGAAATACAATGATGGGCATGCATTGGATCTCACCATAGTCTGTATTTTGGGGGGTTTGTCTGTATTGTTCTGCCCCTTCATAAAATGGAAAATAAATTGTAGGAACCCAGGAGTTTCCACCAAACTTAACCTGGGTTTCCTGCAGGACTTTGCCTTTTCTGTGGCAGCAAGGAGGGGATAGAGGGGGCTCAGGGTACATCAGGATGCTAAAAGGCTGCTCTCTCAGCTACTTCTAGGTCCTGCGGTGCCACATTTACCAGCTAGCAAGCTCCAGGATAAAGAAAAGCAACGTAGCTGCCACTTTCCCTTCTCTGTCTTATCACCACATTTTCAGCATGATTCTGGCCTGAAACCAGGGCAAGTCTGAGCTACGGATGCTGTGTTTATGTCTGCTGCCTCCTAACCAAGGAAAAGCCTTATATCCAAAGTCAGAAGAGGGGAGGTGGCGGGGGAGAGATGCATTTAAACAGCTTGATCCTGCAAATCCTCAAATCCTACCCCAGCTCTCAGTGGCTCCACCAAGGCTCTGGAGGCGTGGAAGCAGATGAAAAACTTCCCTGACATCCATGCGCTCCTGCCACCATCCTCACGTGAAAAAAATGACTCGCGTATGCCAGGCCAGGCCTTGACTCGACTCCGGGAACTTCATATGAGATTTGTATCCCGTAAGAACAGGCATTAGGGTTGCCAGTTTGAAATATGACAAAACCCAGCCGCCTCAGACAAATGGCTGCTACCCACTCTCAGCTTCGTCCTCACATGTGCGGCGCTTGGGATAACAACTGCCAAAGTCTACAGTAAAAGAGGCCAGGCAGGAAGCCAGCCACATGGCAACTCTAAATGATATTAATAAGACTTTATAAAAAAGTTAAAAGCACAACGTAGCTTTTCAAAGTGTTTCTTCGAGATCTCTACATATGCATAGGTGTTTCATGTCTATGAGATAGAGGCTTGGGGTAAATTTAACACAGTATACATTTCTGCCTAAGAATTTTTTATTTTTTTTTCCTGCGGAAAGCTGTTGATATAAACTGGAACTCATTAAAAACACCTTGTGTTTTGTTTCTAGAAATCTTGAATTTATGTAATTCCCTGGATCATTAGAAAGTGATGTAGCATCAGCAACTGTTCCGAAAAAATCCCATTTTACAAGGAATAGAATATTCTTGCTGCAGTCAATGGCAGTAAAAGGGTGCTTAGCACCTTTCAGGATATGCTGAGCATCTCTCCCAGGCCTAAGTCCGGAGATAGCATTCCCTAAGGACAGATACAAGGATATTAAAAAAGACTTTGATCAAAGAAATATTGCTTCTTTCCTCCTTTCACTAAGCAGATGTGCAACGTGTCTTGGGAAAGAAATAGAAAAATTCCTGAGTGATTTATTTGATGAACCTAGTTTTAACCCAGGTTATTGCATGCCTGATACCATGATGCTGGTTATTAGTTTCCAGTTGAAAATGACCAGATAGAGGACATATTCACTTCATCAATATAATACATTTATTGGTTGTCAAGAGAGTCACATCACACAGATATGTAAATCTGTCACTTTGTCTTAAAAGTGTATTTCTCTATTACAATGTTGCTTGATGTATGTTTTAAGGCAGTAAGGCCTTTTAAATATTAAAAAAAAACCAAGACAAGGGGGAAGATTTGTCTATTCAATCACAGGATTTAAGACATTAAAAGCAGATGCATCATTTGTAAAAGTAGGATTTTATCAAATGCCATTGTAAATGAAAGAATCATATCTACCATATGTAGAAATGTGAATTAAAGGAACCTTCTTTCTCAGGAAAATTAACAAATTTTTTTGCTAGCATTAAGATGCATTAGTCTGTGAAGCTGGTTACCAGTTGACCACAAATCTTGATTTGCTGTGTCAAAACTAAAATAGAATAGTGTCTTTGTTTACATTATATAAAGAAGAAATGCTTTTCATTCAGTTTATATGTCCACCGAAGTCATCCTAGCTTTGAAAAAAATACATTCAACACTGGAATTAAAGGAACTCAAAGAAGTTCAGTTGTAATTTAATTCTGTTATTTACCGTTAAAAACTGCAAGAACTATCAATGGCAATAAACATTAAAAATAGCAAAAACCTCACTAATCTGTATTTATCTCTTCAAATGTGCAAAACTGGCTTTTTTGAAATATGATGTCAATCTACATGTCAGCCTAGCATCATGACATGTTATGGTACTAGTCCTTCTCAAGGGTCAAATGCTGTGAAGCTGGCACGTGTTTGCTAACAACTCTCCCTGCTCTGTGTAGAGTAAGACCAGGTTGCTCAAGCACCCCAAAGTACTGAAATAAAGCCTCATTTTTTTCTGTTGATGATATTTTTTTTTGTGATGGGACAGATCAATTTGGCACATGACTCACCTGAGTCAACATGAAGCCTGTTAATTTTTATGGTGAGATTTATATTGGGCTCTTAGGAAATAGCTTAAGACAATAGTTTTGCCGAGGAAATGATGTTAAATGAGAACAAGTATTATTTATTTTGACCATGCAATAACAAGTGAGTTATTGTGTGTGTGTGTATTAGTTATCTTAGTACAAATGCAAAGGAACTGCAGGACTAAATATGAAACCTCTGTCTTCCAACATAGAGAAATTCTGCCTGTGACTGCACTCAGCCTAATTTGCCTGATTCTCTGTATATAAAATTGCCACTGAATATAAAAATTTCTATGTTTGCAGTGAATCTGGAAATTGGTGCTATACAGTCCTAGTTAAACCACGTGACAACTTACCAGTTGGGTGTCCTTGCTGAAATGGATGGTTGCTAGTACAGAGGAGAATATGGTAACTAATTCACATACAACCAATTTAAAATAAGGAGAGGTGATGGAAAGGAATAAAAAGAAGGACGTGGCAAACCACATTATTAAGATAGAGATTTTTAACTTCATTTGTCAAAGGGCAATAGATACACACGGCTGGAAGGGAGGAGACCTTTCAGTCTAGTCTAAGATGTTCTAAGCTAAAATTTTAATGTAGTCCATGACAGAGATTTGAACCAGATGAAAAGTGTGGGTCTGGATTACAGGCTCTCCCCTCTCTGAAGTGCAGGCTTGTTGATAACCAGATCTCAGCTTCCAGTTCATCTCCAGTGAATACTCATCTAAGTCTAACGCAACCAGCATTTAGTTCATCAATTTACATTACAGACTCTACATTGTAACAGCCCGCCACTTTGCAAAACATAATTCATTGCCATGGAAAAAGAACGCTAAGACTAAGAAGACATCGAGGTTGATTGTATCTTGAGCAGCTTCCCTTGTGTCCAGCGTGCAGAGCCAGCTTCATATGGCTCCTTTGAGCAGAACAGCAACTTCAGGAAGGATAAGTTGCAGTCATAAAAATGATTTTCCAATTTGGTCGTGCTAGGAGAAGATGCTGTACAGTAAATGATAATTCATGGCTAATGCTTCTTAAATACTCCTAAGTAAACCAGTAGACTATGAGATTGTGTAGAATGCCTAGTACATCATGATAGGTTTTCCAGGAGAATTTCCAGGTGTGAATTGGGATAGTGACATTACTTAGATGTGTTGAAGTCAATGGGGAACCTAAATTGTTTCCGAGATTGCTATGAGGCACAGCAGTTCTGCGTGGTGTGTGTGCTACATTCGTTGCAGAGAACATTACTGACTTCCTTCTAGGATTTTAAAAAACTCACATTGTTGAGACTATTTTTATGTCTGTTTTCCTGTTCTCTTGGCTTCAGTTGCAAGGGCTGAAGTTTCTGGGCTCAGAACCTATTAAAATAGTCAAAATGAGTTATTCAAGTCCTTAAAAATAGAGGTGAGAGTGTTTTGCTATTGTTTTTTAAAATTGTTAACAGCAGTTTCTACACTGGAATAAAAATAATTACTGCTATTCCCACTTTTTTCACACAGTTGAACTTAAGGCTCTTGATGTTTTAGGTGTAGTGTGTACCCACATGTCCATGTCTTTCTTGGATCTTTCCACCCCATAGAGATTTCCAGAGATTCCACAGTTTAGCTGCAGAGCTCTGGACATAGCAGCAAGCACAGACTTTCTCCCCCTTCCCAGAAGTGGGAATACACCTTGGAAACAAATTTGGTTTTTGCGGTAACATCACTAGTGGCCCAAGTTCCCTGCAGGACTGCCTTGAAGGAGAGGGAGATAAGCCTCTGCTGGACTGAAGGTGTTTGCAGGTACCCAGCAAACAGTCATAGATACGGACCAGGATAACAGGTACTGGACTTGGCTGCCACCATCCCACCCCTGACTGCACCTGCCTTTCCTTTTCCACCTTGTCCGCCGTATTGTCTCCTGCCTGGCTCCTACCTTGGTCCTCTGTCCTTTCCCTCCTCCTTCTCCCTCTGGTTTTCCCCTGGCTCCTACCCATACATACACACGCCTGCCTGCATGCACTGAGCATAGTAGTAGTAGTAGCTTTTATTACTCTCAGTTCTTTATTAATGCCACATGTGCTGTTGTAAGGTTAAGTTATTAAGTGATATCCAATAATTGTCTCTGCTCTAAAGTGGACGTTTCATTTAACTATACTCATGTGGATCTGTTTCAGTACCATTTATCATGACCACATTTTAAGAAACATTTCAATAGGCCATTTCTCTCTTTCCTTTCTTTAACATAACTAGACCTAAAAGGTCCCGGTCAAAAATTAAATACAATTACCTTTGGAACAGCATAAGGGAATGTGGGGTTTGCATGCGCTTTGGAAGTTAAAATACATATTTTACCAGGCTATCATCTCAGCTGCAGAGTTAATTTTAGTGTATTTGTGCACTTGCTGGAAATGCTTACATGAAGACATACAATGACCTGTTTAGTTTGCAGGAGAAAATTATGTCATTTGCAAGCAAGCTTGCAGCTGTGATATTTTATAATTGTTTAGATGAAAACCTGATAATCCTCTACTCCTTCACATAAACGGCAATCCATCTTTAAAACTGTGATAATTCATAAAACCTGCAGCTTAATAAACTAACAAACCCCAGGCCTATGTTATTTTAAGGGAAGTCAATCTTTGATCAGTCAAGCTGAAATGGGTCTGATAAGTGGAGGCCTTACTCACAGGGAGCAGCACTCCAGTTTGTTATTGCTATTTGCTCATCATCCTCAAGTGCAAAATAAGCAGAAGTCTTTCCGAGCTTCTTATCTCTTTTCACTTTCTTCTCTAGATCTCTGTCGCTTTAATCCAGCATGTCTGCTGCTGGTTAACAAGGAAATCCTGTGTCAATTATCGCCAACAACTTCCTGCTGTGAAGCTGTGGGGAATCAAAGCTTTTGAGAGCCTTTTTCACACCAGAGAGTAGTGCAGGGCCTAATTAAATGGCCCTCATATCCTGCAGCCTACTGGTGGCCAAATGATAGAGAGCTAATGAATGATAACCTCTTTTTTTTTTATTTTCTTTTTTTTCCCCCCCAAGAATTGTTTTGAGTCTTCTGGTCAGTTGTGCTCACTGAGTCGTGGCTCATTGTTTGTGCTTTGGGCTGAGGAGGGCGTCAAAAGGTAAAACTTGGGAAAGATACTGATCTGCTTGGTTTATTGTGCGCAGACCTTTGATTATATAAATATATATATATTGCATATCTTGAAGGATATTTGTTAAAAATTGCTTTGCTGAAATGTGTTGCCCTCTTTCCTAGATATGAATTGCTTTGGTGACTCTTATACACATGTGGGCTGCAAAATTGTCCTATAAATCCCCCTCATAAATGCTATCGGTACAATATTATTTTTACAGAATCACAGAATAAGGTATCTGCCATCGCTCGTGCACAGCTGCCCCACTTCCCCCTCCTCATTTTTCTTCTTTTTTTTTTTTTTCCCCTTTCTAAAAATCATTCTACCAAGAACTTGATCTCTTGCCCGAACAAAACTGTGGCTGTTGTTCGGCTGCTGCCTGAGATTAACTAACCTTATGCTAAAGTTACACATAAAAGAAGCACAAATCTATGTGCCTCCTCTGCTTTTAAGTTTAGACAAGCACCCTGAACCGCCGGCTGCCTCTGCCTGCGCAGCAATGCTCTTCTGTGTCATCGCAGTCCCATACTGAGCACCCCTTGCACTAGTGCAGTGCCCCAGCAAAGTTACTAGCAGCAAAAAGCCCTTTAGGAATAAATAAAATACCCGAGCAGATAGCAAGATACTTGCATTTACCCCAATTGCTCGTTTCTGAGGGTCCTATCGTAGTGCATGTGCATGAGGTGACAGACTTAGAGGTACCATGGGAGCCCTAACTCTGAATTCCCTGACTTTTATGGTTTTACATTACAACTTTAATGTTCCATTAGCATAGTTTTTTGTAGTTAATTTCCTTGGGGAGCTTGGGAGAGTTCAGGTTGGGTTGGGGTTTTTTTTGGTTTGATTTTTGTTTGGTTGGCTTTTTTTTTTTATTTTTTTTTATTAAAAGCAGAGGGCTGGAGAGAGATGGTCAAATCTGACCAGCTGCTTTGAAATGTTTAAAAGGATTAAATAGGATTTTATTTATTTATTTATTTATTCTAGAGAGTAGCAAATCCAAAATGCCAACCAGAAGTATGCACACCTGCTTTTGAATACTGAAAAGCTCAGGGTCAGTCCTGCCTCATTCCACACCCAGAGCTGTGGGTGAGGCTGGCTGACACGAGATACTCTGTTAAGATCTTTTTTGGTTGCGTGTGGGGTTTTTGTTCGGGGGTTTTTGGGTTTGGTGGGAGAGAGATTAGTTGTGGTTTTTTGTTTGTTTATTTTGCTTTAGGGTTTTTTGGTAAAGAGGCACAGGCAATCTGCGTATGATTTTCTCTACAAAGCTTACAAGTTTGAAAAGCCACACCTTAATTGGGCAGTTGCGTCGTGGAGGCAATAACAAGAGAGAAAAGAGAGAGAAGAAGAAATTGGTTGTGTCTTTGTATTTCTGTGCATGAAACTTGAATGGTGATGGTCTGCACGGACCAAAGATGTCCCTGTTCATTGTAGGAGGGTTGAACTAGATAACCTTTCGAGGTCCCTTCCAACCCAAGCCTACGATCTAAGCTTTCTTCCCTTCACCGCATTTAAATTTATTTATAGTACTAAGCCTGTAAAGTGCTTTGTGCTTCTCTCTCATCCAGACAGCACTTGCATCTAGGGCCTTGCAATCTGAGATGGAGACAGGAGTTCTGGGGAAGAGAAACTCTGTGACAATTCAACGTGCTTTAGGTTGCATGGCAGAAAGCTGTTACTCATCTCAGAAATGAAAATGTTCAGTGAGATATCAAGAGATGTTCAGTGAGATATCAACTGAAGTAAACCAAGCACTCATCTTGCTCGTATCTCAGCCTTTCAGGGTTGAAGGAGGAACTTGGCTGCTGCGGTGCAGAGATGTTCAGCCAGTGCCAGCCAGGAGGAAAAGAGGGGAAGATAAGATGTTTCAAAGGTGGGTTGCATGCTTTTGCAGTTGGTGTTTGTTGGCCACTGCAGGCTCACATACTCAGGCTTTGTGTTTTCTCTGGTCAGGTGAATGTGAGTGAACCAAGAGTCCTCTCCTTTGGACTAATATGAGAAATAATGAGTCAGGTCCTGGAACCTTCTTTTAATAACACATTCAGGATTCTTTTTGTTTTGTTTTTCTGCGTTTGCGGCTTTTAACATTCAAAATTTTAGCTCTGCTGTTTGCAGAGAAGGTTAAACTGCAATAAAACTTGGAAACCTCCCATAATCATGTGACTCTAGGGGCTGTGGGTTCAAACCCCAGCGAAACACTGTGATTAAAGTTACCGAGAGCCAAGCAACAGCTACCTTCCTCAGATAATGAGCGATAAAGTTTCACTGAGAGTATGGATGAGGCAGTCTTTTTCTTTTTCTTTTCCTCCTTTCTCCGCTAGTCTTCTGATCCTCAAGTCCTGGCTGCTGTTCTTGAACAAGACAGCATTGGCTGTGGGTTGTATTTTCCCCGGTATAAATGATTCATTTCCACCTCTGCTCTGTCTCCAGCAGCCAGTAGTATTGCCATCAGTTTTTAAAAAAAAAAAAAAAAAAAAAAANAAAAAAAAAAAAAAAAAGCTCTAGGATTTAAGCAGCAGAAGACACAAGTTTTTAGGCCCCGAGTCAACAAAGCATCTTAGCAGATGTGGGTTAAGCATCTAAGTGTCCCCTTCCTGGCCCTCGCTTTTATGTTTAAAATTACAAATGGACTTATAAGTCTTGCTGAGGTGGGGAGTTCAGCCAATATCTCACTGCTGAAGTGCTACCTACCTCCATTCTTCTTGACATTTGTTGACACAATGAGCATTCATTACCTCACAGAGTGCAAATATTATTTGCTAGTTTTGGAGCTAATTAAATAGTTTCACAGTTCAGTTAAGGATACTGCCCCTACAGTACACTGGCATGTGACATCTCGCTGTACAGGTGATGCAATTAATTCTGATGTGTATTCTTATATTTTTACATGGGTGTATTTTTTTCCCCTTCAAACAGGATTAAAAAGCCCAGAACCACTAACTACAGTTTGTGGCAGCTCTGAAAGCACTGTTTTTGAGGATTCCTGCAAAGTCTTAAAATATATATTTCCCTTAGTTATTAATAGTGCTAGTGGATATTTGCTAACAGATGACATATAGCGACGAGGCTAAAAGGAAATAGATTTAAACAGTTGTTCTTCGCTTCCTTCCAAAGTGCCAAAAACATTTTAGGGTTTACAAATTATGGACCATATTTTACTTCTAGCTCCAACAGTATAAATTTAATACTCTGCATAAAGCAGAAATGGATCCATAGTTTTAAAACTTCCAAATATATTTCTTAATAACAGAATAAATAAATACACTTTCAATCCCACAGGGAGCTTTACCTGACAATGTAATGGGCTAAACAGCTTCAAGGATTTGATAATAATTCATTACAAGAATATTTTAGCTAGTTGTATTTGTTTTTTCTTCCCAGGCCTAACCTATTTCTTTTATTAAAAATGATAAAGACTTGATCCTGCTTCCATTTTAAGCATCGCTGCACCAGGTCTGATATAAATTTATTAATTTTTTCTTTTTTTTTTTTTTTAAATCCTGGTCTGTTTCTCAGATGGAAACAGAGAGTATTTGCTTCTATTCACACCATACGCCAAACTATGAATATTATTTCAGTTATGATTTCCTATGTGTCTGTACTAAGGAAAGAGTGGAAATAAAGGACAAAACCAATAAAGATTCAAAACCAAAAGCATATGTACGGGAGAGTAATACACAAAACAAAACAGGGGCTGTTAAACAGATGACTCCAGTGAAATGTAAAATATTCCACAAGTTTTGGCAACTTTGAAATGCTAGACTTTCTACATTTCATCTATTAATCATTCGAAGGGACTTTCTTGGTCAGCCAAAAGACGAAGTATTCCCTAACTGTGTTAGTGACTGTGTGCATATAACTCCAGCTGTAGTGGCATCAATAAATATGATGGAAAAAACAAGGAAGTAGTAATAAATTAAAAATTATTAGTGACCAGTAAGCATCAGGAAAAAAATGACAGATTCTTAGGCAAATGGCAATTAACTAGACTATAAAAATCAGGAAACAGACTGGCTGAGTGTCTAGAAAATGTTAGGGATGAGAAAAAGAGATGATTTCCATGGAAAGTTTTCAGACAAAAGTTAATTGCTTCACCGTTGAAATGAGTCAAATAATGGAAAGTTAAAAAAAAATAAAAATAAAACCTCCACAGGAGGCAAATCCCTGTAGATCACAAGCAGACAAAACTTCCAACACCAAATAAAACACTCTTCCCACTTAGGCTCCACATTATCGCCTGCCTTTGGGGAAGGGTTCAATAATGGACAGAACTAGTTATTCCAATTAAAAAAAATAATAAGAAAAAGAATCTGCGTATTAAATAACAGAATTGTAGAGTAAACATAAAAGTCAGTAAAAGAACAGTAAAAATACCTTTGCTCATAGCAATATGCTATTCATTTAGTTGCCTGGAGAGTATCACTCATGAGTCCTTTAAGTACTGTCACAACAAATCATTGGGAACTGATGAATACACAATCCAGGATCCCAAACAACAAACTATTACAAACTATCTATGTGTGAAAAGACTGCTGGAAATTCCTCTAAGCCTCTGTAAATAGCTTTGAGGGAGGCTGGTTTAGGGCCAGACGCCCACCAGAGGCAAATCCTTCCTGATTTTAACTTCACTGTAGCTGTGTGTTTTATACCCAGTAAAGGTTATTCCCTTCTGGAAGTGTGAGACCTTAGCTTTTCTCTTTCTGGTCAGGAGACTAAGACAACAATGCCTCTTGGTCCAACCAGCATGTATGAAAAAATAGTAATACTATAAATATGATGTGAAGTTTTAAAAACTGGATAAAATTTAGTAGTTGTTCCTGGATAGCTCTTATGGAAGCTGAGCATCAAAATGAAAAGGTAATTGGCCTGGGCAATATGATCTCACCACAAAGTTTACATCTAAACTTTATGTTCCTCTATAAAGGCTTATATTTTATGCAGAGTATCTCCAAGAGCACCACAATAACAGCAGAAGAGCCAATACAGTTCTACGTGTATTACAAACACATGGCACTTGCCTGGCTTTCTCCAGCTTGGAGATACATCCTGAGGTGTATGGGAAAAAAAAAAAAAAAAGAAAAAGAAAAATATATTTGAAATCTTAAAAGGGTACATTTTTACACTGATTTAAATTTTTCAGAATGTGCTCTATTTTCCCTGTGCCACACCAAACTTTCTCATCTGTAAACTGGCTGTTTCAGTTATTTAATTTGCATGTCATCATTAATTAAACTATTGAGTGGAAGGGATATTCAGATTAAGAACAAATAAACAAAACTTATATTTAAGTGTTGGGTTATCTTACCTATTTTTGGAATCCTGATGCTTAGTGAATTGAGGTGCCAGGACCATGGCAGTCAGAATAAAATTGCTTG